>JARJCM010000839.1:0-16521 GCA_029233265.1 Mycena alexandri | reverse complement strand
CAGATATTCAAAATCTTTCGGTGGCTGAAACTGCTCGAATAATTTTAATTCCTGACAATGTTGCAGAATCATGGGCACGCCAAACGAACTCAGTTGGCCCGGCATCGAGGCACTGCCGGATTACAAGCCGACTTTCCCGCAGTGGTCCGCACAGGACCTGGCGCGAGTTGTCTCCGCGCTGGATGAAGACGGGCTGGATATGCTTCAGGTACGAACCCATACCTCATTCTCGGTCTTCCCTGGCGGGCGATGATGATTCATTGACGCACTTGTAGGCAACGCTCATGTACGATCAACGACGAACGCATTTCGGGTACGGCCCCTATACTCCCCGAAATTTACCGTAATACGTACTGACCACTGCTGGCCTTTTCAGCAAAACGCGCACTAATCCATCCCTACTTCGCCGACTTCACACCTTGACAACGAGGCTGGACTCCCCGCCCGATATTACCTCTGATATCTAATAGTCCTGCTGCTGTCGTTTCGCTTTCGCATTCTCGTCCGTGTTTAGTTGCAGCCTCCGTCCCGGCCCCATCCATGCAATCATCTTCTCATCCATCCAACCATTCCAAAGCTGACCCGCACTACTCGCATTTGCCATCCACTTCGTTCCAAAATTACCCGCACGCACGCACTTAGCTTTCCTCTTCATACAACATACATTATAAAATTTGTTGGTCCGTGCCTAGGCACGAATACATTGTCAAGGACTTAAAATGAGGCAAAGCCTACCGTGGAACTACCAGTAGCCCATTATCCGGTGTATGGTATTTCTTTGGCCCCTGGCCAGAACGGGCACAAATTTGTGTGCCGTGTAACAACAGTTCCAGCAGTGTAGCTCAAACACATCGATCAGCAGAGTATGCCGAATTGTTTTCAACATTGTGCACGTGATGAGACCAGAACACAACCAAAAAAAATTTTCACCCTCGACCCAGCACTCAAATCACCGAATCGTTTATTGCTCCTCGAGGTGACTTCAGTGCCTCCGGATCTTGATTGCCACTCATATTCTCAGAATGGACGCTCAGCCGCTGGTTTCTAGATCTACGGCCGCCCAAAATGTCTTTTCAATGACGAGATTATTAGCGAGATACTCAACTTCAAGTCGCAAGAGGCTAGTCAGGAGGCCGAAAGACGCGACCTTCTGAACATTGCTTTGGTCTGTAGAGCATTGGAGGAACCAGCCATGAACGAGCTTTGGAGGCAGCTTGACGGTTTCACCCCGCTGCTGAGGCTGTGCCCTCCGTAAAGTGATAGGAAACTCTTATGTGAGTGAGTTTGTTCTGGATAAAATTCGCCAATGTAACGCTCTCTCGGCAAAAGGCGCTCTGTGGACCCCTCGATTCCGCGGGATGGGGAAGGTTTGACCACTATGCTGGCCGCGTTCTCTGTTTGGACTTGATTCAGCCCTGCATGCACCTGTGGTGACCACAAGCACAATCACACTGTCGAGTCGTCCCTTACTTCCATATTGCGAAAGAGCGCACAGGGCCGTTCCTTCCGAGGCTGCGCTCACTCACGTGTTCGCCCCTTGTCCCCGAAGCAGTGCTCTTCCTCAGCCAATCCCTCCGCTCTATCAGCTTCGACTACTTAGTCGTTTGGCTTTGACATTTCTCTCTGCCGCATGGGCTAAAGCGAGGACCCTATTGACCTTCGTATCACCTTCGAGGGCACCCCGACGCCAGCCTCATCATTGGGATGATTGCCAGCTTCCGCACGATATCTCAACTCAATCTCAGGTTGAACAGCCCTCTTTCCCACTACCTCCAAGTGGATCGTATTTTAGCGCAGAGAAACGGGCTCAAACACTACTTTATCAGTGCCCGAGACCAATGGGAGAACGACATTCAAAATAGTCTCACCGCAGGGTTTTCAGACCTCGAGAGTCTCAGTAGAGGGTGGTTTCAACTTCCTGAAGGCGGCGCTTGCTCGCGTTGTCCGAAAAGCTGTCGAAACTCCAACTCATCCTCCGGCCCATAGCCAGTTCTCCCGTGTCAGAGCTGGAGTGGAAACCATGGTCGGGTTCATTCATACTCGCGGGTGGTCATCGTTGCACGAATTATTCATCGACTTCCACTACACTTCATTGCGATCTCCTTAACCACTCTCTTCGAGTCGCTGGATCATTTCCGTAATTTGCGCCGGTTCGCATCTGGCCTACTGGCCTATCACCGTATCGGACGCGGACATACAGAAAATCGCCCGAAACTGTCCATCACTCGAATCACCTAATTGCTGGGAAGGGCGAGGACATCGTAGCTCCATCCATTGCGTGCCTGGTTTATTTGGCAACTCACTGCCCGAACCTCGGCGGCCTTGAGAGGTCGTTCAAATCCGCGGTCTCACTCCCATTCAAAGTGCCAGACAGTTTCCAAAATAACAAGGTTCTTAAAGTGGTATATGTCCGTGGTATGCTCCTCTCCCCAGACGCACAGAACAAGAAAACTCTCGCCATTGCGCGATTCATCGATCGGATCTTTCCCCGGGTATATTTGTGAAAAAATTGGCATTCGCGGACCCCGCATGGGCGGCGGTTGAGTTGCTGGTTAAGAAGTTCCAGGTGGCTCGAGCGGAGGTAAGCTGGAATGACATCCCCGAGAACATTTGTTGATTTTTTTCGTAGCGGGAGTTGGGTCATTGATTATCGGGATATTGCGACGGAACAGAGTCTTACCAAGTGTTGCTGCTCCCCGAATTGCTTTTGAGTCTTGTACGTCTTGCTGTACCTCGCTGCGATAACTATATATGTGCTCCTGGAAAATGAATTCTCTTGGCTAATTTAATTCGGCGAAGACCCGGGACTGCGACGCATACCATGATTATCATACGACCTGGCCCGAGTACGCAGCAAACATGAAGACATGCTAGCCGTTGGGCCGGCGCGTTTCTAGGTTCCTCGACGGCGATGAGAGCATATCAAGAAGCGTGGCCGCCTCGTCTATGATCATAGCAAAAGAAATACATGGTGCCTACGGAAACAGACCCTAAGCATGGCGAGATTGGCAAGAATGTGTTGGTTGGGGTATTAGGATGTGTGGACATCTGGCGGCATGGGCGGCATGGGCGGGATAAGCGTGCGGCTTGTACTTGAGGAAGGTTTACTTCGCGGCTGTCGTCCTCTTCCGCTTCGCGAGCGAGGGCGCCCAGTCGCTTCTGCATCGGAGGGGAGGCTGTCCAGGTACTCGCTGGATGTAATGAGTACTACGGATGGTGAGCGAATATAACAATAACACGTACAACAAGCGGAATTTGCAGACTTTGAATCCGGAGCGGCCTTTGTCCTCCCAGGCCTGATGATCAGTATGAAAGACGATTTGAGAGATTAAATGAGCCTATTCCTACCTCAGTGACGGTATAACAGCCCATCGTATCGGTAGCTAAACATCGTGAGTGAGCAGGAAGAAACGAAAGGGGCAAAAGTAACCCACCCATTTATTGGCGCCCACGGACTCGCGTGGTTTGGACCGCGAACTACACGAAACATGCCTTCCGTTCGCGTGGGATTTCTGTGCATGTCGGTCCTTAGTTAGCATCGCGAAAGTTCTGGAATTGAACGAGAAACCTACGATGAGAGCCTTGTTGTGCGGGTGGTCCATGCTTTGATCGGCGACTTGGGGCCAGAGGACTTCGTAGGAGCGAGATGAGTGGAATCAAATCAAGCAACTCAATGACGCACTCCGAATGCTGAATCCCGTTTTCCGCTGTCGGAAACCGTTAACTGCAAACAGGGATGAACAAGGTGGATTTACCCGTTCCAATGTAAACACTGGATTGATTCATGCAATTTTCAGACGATTGTACACATTTAACAAAGAACAAAGAAACGCACAAAGTATCCCCCTCGTCGACGGCATCCTCGTACATCCCAGACATGACGATCGAGAAGGCGCCATCCTTGCTGCCACTAATACCCGCCATTAAGGGAGCGTGCACCCCGGCTTCACTGCATTCCTGTCTTTGTGAGGACGTCGATCGCGATTAGCGCCTATTTTCGCGGAGTGGCACATTCTCACCGACTCTCCCAGCTCTTTCCAATGGGAACATGTTTCGGCGCACCATACCGCGCGTCGATTGAGATATTGGACTGCGAGTGCATCCCCTGTGCTGGATATAGGTTCTCGTTCTGGGAGAAGCGCGCGGCCCTGAGAATCGGGGGGTTTCAACGCCTGTTCGCTCGAAAGGAGGAACCCTGGATTTGCTTACATTTCTTCAATGCCCATGATAGCGGAGATGAGGAAGTACTTGGGTGGGTGGTGAAAGCTGGTGAAAGAGAAGAGAAAACAAAAGGGGCTGGTCACGCTTCCTTTCTAAATTTTCCATTGCACGTGCAGCGTCACACACGCGAAAAGTCACAGTCGCGTCGTTCCGGTACTTTTCTCTTTCTTTTCTTCTTCCATGTCCGAGTCGCGAGCGATTCAAAGACACTTCCGGGCCGACATAGTCGGTCACCTCCCACCCGTCGGTTTGAGGCCATGGACTTGGAGCCTGGCCAGTGCGTCGTCGTTCCGGTACTTAGTCAGGTCGGCAATCTCAGAATGGGAAGAATAATTTGGTCGAGAAAGTCGAAAATTCTGATGTCTCTTTGGGGTGCGATTTATTGGAGCTTCAAGTTGATATTATCAGTCTCGATCTTGAGACAGCGCAGCTTACCCGCGACGGCGCGCAAGCCATGGGCGACGATGTGATCGCACAAGGCAATTATCACGCGCCGCCGCAAATGCTTGAGTCGAGTGACTGTTGGTACCTTCATAATATTGAAGGCTCGAAGGTGAGCGTGTCCCGAGTGCGAAGATGCAGGCACTCAATAACAAACAGAAATCCACAGAGAGTGAAAGGCGCCTGTGTTGTGTGCGAGGAGCGAAATGTGAGGGCACAGCACTTCGGAAGATCGAGGAAAGTTCTTCGAGCGCGGACGGCCGATCCAACAGGATGTGCAGCGACTCGCAGTCCCAATTGTTACATCGTCATCACCAAATTTGTCGAACGCATCAATGGACCTCGTGACCTCGGCTAGTGCCGGACAGAGAAGATAGTAGATTAGTCTAATGATGTTGTGCCGTACTTATTGTGGAAGCCTGCCAGCAAGGACACATCAGCGCAGAACGCCCTAGAACGTCGTCGGGCCTTGGCCCGGTGTATACTGCTATGTTGGCAATACCCTCCCTCCTGTATGGTGCTATGTGGCAATACCCTCCTTGTCGGCCGACACCTCGTCACGAAACAGAGAAGCCCCTGTCCATTTTCTTAGCCCTCTTTCGGGCGTGTTCCGTCTAATGCATTCAATTATGTCTGGTTCAATTCCGCTTTCTGCAATTCCTTCCGCTCGCTGCCATGTCTTCTTGTAACCAACGGACTTTGCGATCTTGTCCTTGACATTCCTCTCGAGCTGGGGTGGGACTATTAAACTGCACGTAAAAAAAAACGGTAAGTCAAAGATCTCCTATGGGCCCCCAACGCCAGCTCCCCCTTTCGCGCTATAGCTGGTATACGCCCTACTCCGTGTAACGCCTCCCAAAACACCGCAGTTCGTTGAAGCCAAGCGCGCTCTGGACCAGTACAATGAACTAGAATTCCCCACCACTTGGTGCCCCTTCGCTAACGACTGGGGTCCCCTGGATGATGTAAGTTTTTTCCCTTTCCCCTGGAATAGATTATTCACTCACTCCGATGCAGGCCCATGCGGGTGCTCAAGGGGACGCGCCAGCTTGTTCGTGTCGCCGCCTCGGGTTACCACAAGGTCAAAGGACTAGTACCTCCCCGCTGTCCCCATTCGTCTCTAGACTCCCGGATGAAACTCCACCTGCATTGCAAGCACCCGAATGGGCAAAAAGCAAATTCTCTACCGGGCGGAGTCTCACGATTGCGCTTTTACAGGTAAGAAACCCGCTCTTTATCTCCCCGTCTCATTCTAAATTCTCTAGTCATCATCCCGGACCTGGAGCACCGCCAGAGTGAGTATGTGACCACCACGGAGGAATGGGAAACCCCACTGTGCGTCCTCATTCCCAAAAACTATGCTATCTAGGATAATTGACCTCTGGACTTACAGTGGCCGGCCTCCACCCGCTTCGACGATGACGATGACGACCAGGAGGATCATTGCGAGTCCCGGACATCCCAGATTTCCCCATCCTCTACCTCCGAGGACGACGTAGAGGAGTATCTCCTGCATGGCGATCCCCGTATGCCCAGTCCCCGGGATCTTGCTGCGGTCTTTGGCTCGGGCCCGCTCAAGCCTTTCTTCTGTGACCGAGTAGCTTTGGCTCGCAAGACCGTTGGTACGCCGTCTTGCCCAGCATTTTATTGAATCTCTCATTGACACATTCTTTGCAGACGTCGCTTTGATCAATGACACTACTACAGCCCACCAAGCAGGCACCTACGAAGGTACTTAATTTTCCCATTTTGTTCTCGATATTCTGGTTAAGATGACCTGTCAGCGCAACCCGAACTTCATCCGTTGGCCCGAAAAACCGCCTCATGCCGTTATGTGCTCTCTATGACGAAAGAAATATGTTCTGCTGGTTCCCTCTCTCGCGTGTTTTCAGCAACCTCGAGCACATTGACACTCACCTTGGGGCGTGCTAATGCGGGAGTTTAACTACCCCCATCGGTTACCTGAATTTCATGGCGTAGCTTGCGGGACCACAACGTTTCTTGTAAATGTTGTCAATGTGTCTTCAGCATCCAGGGTTACAATTCTCATATTATCGACGATCGCTGTTCTATGGCGGCGCCGATGGATAAAGTTTCGTTTTTCTCCCTAGTATCTTCTTATTCGTACCTATTCAATTTTCTCCTAGTCCCCCCTCACACCGGCGCTCTCCGTAGCCTGCCGGCTAGGACATATCCGCCTGGTTATCAGGTTCCTATCACAGTGGACTTTCTGTACACTCCCACCGGGGTTGCTCTTGCTGAGTGGAATTCTCGGATTGGCGTTCCTCTGGACGTGTGGACGTTATTGTCGACTTCGGGAGTGAAATGCTCCGTATGTCGGCTTCTACGCTCCTTTGAAGGACATCGCGAGCATTCTCAAAGATGGCCAGTGCGGGGATCCAGGGGAGGCGCCAGGGAGCATTGCGGCAGTAGTTTTTTCTTTCTTCCGGGCCACCGAGCCTTACATCTTGTCGCGATTGATACACTGTTTACGTTAGTTGTGCCCCTAATTACATCTCTTGGTTTCTATACCTCCATTCAGAATTCCTTCCTCCTCCGTCCCAAGTCCATGCCTGCTTAATTTGTGGGCGCAATTTGCGGCCCTCTTTCCGCCGTGGACACCTGCTCGGAATTTCCCACTCGCGGAATTTCCAACTAGCCGCTCCAATATGGACGCCGCATGCCAAATTTCTTGTGCTTCTTCCGCCTCTCAAAACCAGTACGGCGCCACTCAGAAAGGCAGTTAAAAGACGTCGCAGCTTGAATATGGTTCGCAATAGTCCCCACCATGGAAGTCGAACGAGTTGACCACGGCTGGGCCCGATTTATGAGAACCTCACACGACCTGTGCATCTTTACCCGTGCTGGTATTGTCGTCCGGGTTCCTTGGTATGTCTTTATCTTCCCGCGATTGCCTACCCTCCTCCACAACACCAGGCCTTGAAACCCGACGGAACCAAGCTAACGCCCGGAGAGGTTTCGCCTTGCTGGACCGGGAACAACTCTATTTTCCTTGCTTCTGCTCTCACACACAGGGTATCCCTTACGGCTGCGAGATTACAGCTGCCTCTACCGTCAACCGGGGGGACGTGTACAAGACCAACGCGTCTTTTTGTACTGTCACTTTCAGGCACCTCGGTGCTCGTTCTTCGGTGAGTTCAATTGGCTCCTTAATTCTATCCTCTATCAGCTCATTGAATTGTCCGCAGTCGACCTTTTGGCAGTACATACAACTGCGACCGTCACCTACTCCTACCCAGCTTCTATCCTCTCCCAAGTCCCCTACACGTATGTCGCCTCATTTTCGCCTTGATCTGTTTCGAGATTGATTTGGGCTAGTTCCCAGGACTTTGTGGGGGAGTATATCTTTCGCCCATTAATCGTCAATGGTCTCGAACACCGGGGGTTCATGCAAAATTACTTCGGCGAGCCCCGAGCAGCCTGGCTAAGAACCAATGGTCGTTAATCAAAACGGTTGAGTCCTTCCCTATCTTGGAACCCGGTCAGCTTGGACCCCAAGCACAGTTCGTCCTTTTTTACCATCCTTATTTTGGGCCAATGCTCATTATCCCTCCCTCTTCTAGCACGACGCACCCTCCCTCCTCCGCCAAACTACAGATGCCGAGCATCGATCGGGGTCCAGACAACAGAACACCTTCCTGAAGTCCATGAGACTACCCTCGTACCAGTGCCCATGCAGCCCACGCCCATGGAGCCGGCTCAAGACGATGTCCGACTATCCGGTAATTTTTGTCTCTGATTTAGAGCAGACGGCTCTCCAGGCGTTGGCGGCGGGGGAGTGTTTGACCAAGGTGGAGCAAAGGCAAATATTCAAGACATGCACTCTCTGCAACTCTATTGTTTTTGTCCGCCTGTACAACGAACATGTTCAAGGCTGTGACGGGGGTGGGTGTTTCCGCAGTTTGCAGAGTAGGGACAATTGAACGGCGTAGTACGATCTTCGTACATATGTTATATTGGATATAACACTATCTACACATTGCAATAAGGACAAGCGCAAGGCAGTTCCTCCCATCTCTAGGCATCCAACGTTATAGTCCACAAACCATCGGTCGTGGTGTTTGTCAGTGTGAAGAACTAGGGAAAGACGTTCGCCAACAAAATGTTGGTTGAAGTGAGTTACCCAACAGGAGGGAAATATAATGGCGTCCCAAGCCTGCAGGCGGAACAGGAACCCGAGCTCGAAGAGACCAAGTTCGCCCCCGACCCATTCACCGAAGGGTATCACTATGCAGAGCTCCTTGTCGCCGGCGTCCCTGTGTCCTCGAGTTGCCACCGCAACGTTGATGACCAGTCCTCCAAAAGGATGGGCGAGGCTCCGTTCATTCAAAGGGAGTCTTGAAACTGTAACCCGAATCCGGTCATACATTTCAGGAAGCAATTTTCTTGAGCTACGAACACAGATATAACTTGAGCAAATCGGAGTATGGCAAGAAAAAAAACACGCACATGAACTTCGATGATCACCGTAATGAGCTTGATCAACTCGGCCAACAGCTCACTTTCTTCAGGTTCGTCTTTCATCTCCTGGGATGGATGGGGTGCTCGTTGTCTGAAGTTAACTCGAGAGACACCCTCCTTCTGCAACAGAAAGGGATGAATGTCGGTCGGCAACTCCCGGACCCTGTTTTTCTTTCTTGAGTTCCAACTTTGACGAAAGAGCAAAACACCCACATCTTCGGCGTAGCGATACCACCAACACTTGTGTTTCGCACAGAACTTATGGCCAGGAAGACCCGAGTCCACGGGATATACCTCACCTTCCATGACGGCGGAACAATTGTTTTCGCCCGAGGCAGTATGGTGGGGGAGGGTTTCTGCGAGGTTGGTGATGACCAGGGCAAGTAGCTGATCGTCCCGCGCCCTTGATGTGGAGTACCTTACTATAAGATAGTTAGTATAATCTCTACTGAGGACAGAAGAAAGAAAGAAACAAAAAACCTACCCATCCATGATTTCGGTCGGAATGCAAATGTAGGTGTTTCTCTTTTCTCACCCCTCCGGCGTGCAGATCAGCGATCTGTAGAAAGTTATTTAAGGGAGGAACGGGGAAAGACAACAAGGCAATATCTTACCTTTTCTCGCATGTCGCCGATACTAGACACTACTTCCCCTGCTGCGGCTCTCTCCCTCTCAGTCGCTGTCCATGTGTCAGTATTGTCGGCATTCACTGGGCATGTCGTGAGATTAGAGAGAAGATCCAGAGGAGACACGATGTCAATGACTTCAGCTATACAGCTTTCGTCCAGCTGCAAGCTTTCGGAGACGAGTGGCCCATTCAATTGGAGGCCCTCTGTCAACAAAGGAACCATGGGTGCAAGGAGGGGATCCTCCGCCACATCCCAGCAAGCAGAAGGAAGCGGAAGGTTCCAATAGCTAAAGTGGTAATATAAATCAACGGCAGGGAAAGTAATGAAGCGTAGAAACTTACCTCCAGTCGAAGCTCTGAAGTTTGGATCGCATCCGTTTGATATCAGAAAATGGGATTGTGCACGAATTGCCGGAGGCGTCAGGAGGGAAACGAACGCAGAAGGTATCTTGGAGATGTGTGCTAACTTGGCGCAAATACACCACTTGCGGGGCTATCAGTTTCCGAATCACTTCACCGCAATCTCGCGAGAGCTGATGCTGTTCATCAGGTGCTAGAAATAATGGTTAGACTAACCATGGATTGACTGTTTCGGCATGACATACAGTGCGGAGATGCCAAGAGATACCCCAGGTCCTCAATGATCTCCACATTATCGTCTTTGCACATCTTGTAGCGAAGTGATGAAATGGCGATTAGTGGGATGAGATACATGGTCCCTGAAATACCGTTAGTCTTGTCGGCTGCCTGCCTGGGAAATTAAGAGGAAAGAAAATTACCGGCGGCGGCGAGATAGATGAGACGGGTACCAGCTGTGTACCAATGGCTTATCTTGCCTGAATTGATTGATGCGTTCCCGGTCTCCCGGGCCAAAGACGCATAGGAGGGAGCTCGGGAGCCCACAAAGTGCTTCTGGCGCCTGCCGGAAAAGAATTAGAGACTGATAGTAAGCAGGGAAATCAAAGAAAATGACCACTGGATATACAACGCCGCCTCGATGTAAGCTACCATTAAGAAGAAATCATTTTTCCACCGATTTCTGCTCCAGGTGGTGGCAACGGATGAGTACGGCTGCAAACTCGGATGGGGGGGGGCTGTGGATGCGTGGGCGGCCAAAGTGGAGAGAGGAGTAGATGTGGCAGAGGAGGAAGATGGATTGGATGAACCGATCGGGTCATCGGTGGGTAGACCGCGCAAAAAATCACCCAATTTTTGTTGCAGAGGCACGGAGAGGGGCACCAGCCCCAACGCGACCACACGGAACACTACCTCCCGGTTGGCATGAGGAGGCTCGGCCGCGAACCCAACCTGCTGGTGGTTTCTTACTCCCCTGTCCTCCTTTCCCCGGCCCTCCGCCTTTTTTCCCAGCTTCCCTGGAAGGAGCATCCTGGGCATTCTGAAGGTCGGTCTGCATCTGCTGTACTGTAGCTGCCGCGTTGTTTTGACGCGTGCGGGCACTGGCAGGTTGGCGATCCCCACCTCGAACGCATGGCTTTTTTGGCTTGCCCTTGCGCTTGCGACGTGCATTGGCGCTGGCGTCGGCAACCTCATCATCTGGTTCCCCATCCTGGCCTGCAGGCTCGACACGGTCGCAATGCGTCGGGAGCGCCGTGGACTCGAGGAACTGTCCGATAAACCAGCAGCGGCGGCGGTGCGCTTGTCCCCGTAAAGACATCGGAAGGAGGATGCGAGTCCAGCATGTCCATGGGAGGCAGGGTTACGACGTCTTTATCGGCCATGAAATTCACTTTCTCAGGGGATCCGACTAGAGTAGACGACGGAGAGGGAGGTTGGCTGTGGCCGAGGCGCAAAGGAGAAAGCAAGCGCCCCGAGAAATCTGGCAGAAGCGAGGAGGGGTAGAGGCGGGCGTAAAAAGCGGCGGATGGGTAGAGGCGGGAGTAAATGTAAGGGGAGACCTGAACAAGAAGGAGGGCATCAGGGCAATGCCGCGTGGGAGCAGGGAGTCAGCGGTGGATGAAACTGGGGAAAAGGCTTCCTGGTGCTGTTTGCCCAAAGAGAAATAAATGTGGAGATTGCGCAGGCAGAGGGCCCGCTGCATCCGTACGCAGGGCGGGACCACGCGGCGAGTTTGACGGTCTCGCTGTGGGCGTAGGGAGAGTACATTGCATGGGGTCCTGCCGTTGGAGTAAGTAAAGAGTACACCCACTGTTACAAAAACCTCACGCAAGGTTCGAGGCGGAGTTTTGAACGAGCTATTTTCCTTGTTGGCCAGACTCGGATAGTTTGGTATTTGTGGAAAATTCACAACGTTGGACAGCGAAGGAAGCCCAGAGTCTAGCCCAGAGTCTAGCAGAGGGTCAGCGTCGACTTCATTTTCCCCAAAACAAATGTGTACATTGCATTTCACGCTGCATTTCGCGTTGCCTCGAATTGCAAACCTTCTAAGAGACGCGCCAGAGCCACCTGAGCCTCGGAAGGCAGACCAGCAGGAGCTTCAAGGAAGCTGGGGTACGCCAGTCAGAAGAGCCGCGATGTCGGCGTCATTAATTTCTAGAGGCATTCAAGTTGAGTGGCAACTTGAAGACGGGAGACCCGCTCGTGCCGGGTGACTTGGTCACTTTGGGGTGACTTTCCACCCGCTCGGTCACACCGTGGAATGGATGCAGCCTTTACGCGCTGTGACGAAAAGCGTGGAGAGTCACTCTGGAAAGAGAGTCACTCGATCCGCGTCGCGTCCATTAGAAGGTGGCGTTGGTAAACAAGCCGCAGCCAAACAAACCATCCTCCTCTCTCCCTTGTCAACATCGGAGCGGGGTACAATCCGTACGCATTGCGGAGCGGAGGGGCGGGTGAACTCGAGCGAGGACGAGAACGAGAGCAGCGATCCGAGGGCGAGTGCGGGTGTTGGAGGTGCGTTCCCCCGCTCATTCCGTTTGTCCGAACTTCTTTATTCATTCATTGGACTAACTACAAGCCTCGTCGCCGTACAACTCGTCCCCCTTGCACCACGCCACCGCGCACCGAAGCCACCCCCACGGACACATCGAAGAAGGGAGCGAGGCGCTCGCGATGCATTTTTATCGCATCGGGCGTCATGGAGCCCCACTCGAGGGAGAGTGGTGCGCCCGTCCCCGAAATCCAGCTCCGCCGCCTCAAATTCAATCCCCGCCGGCATTCTCCTCCGCCGCGACGACCAGATCGTGCCCCCGCCGATCCAAACGCCCTCCAGCACGCCTCCCCTTCCTCCGCCGCTCACCTCCCCCCACGACATGCGCCGTCTCTTTCGAGCCGTGGGGGGCCGCAAGGACGGCAGCGCCTTCGTCAACCTCCTGTCCGTCGTGCCGCTCTTCAGCGAGCACGCCGACGCGGGCGCAAAGGAGGGCGAGTGCGTGTGGTTCGTGGGCTTCCAGCTCGACTTGACGTTTGCGAGAGGCGGGGGTGGAGGAGGGTGTTGGCGGGGTGCGGGCGCAGGCGCAGGTGGGGGTGCCGGGTTCTTCAACGCAGCCACCAACAACAACGCGGGCGCAGCAGGAGGAGGAGCGAGGCACCCGGCGCCGCAGCTCATCAAGCGCACGCTGCACCGGACGCACGCGATGGACCCGCGCGCGCCGCCGCTCACCTCCCCCACGACAGGCGCCGTCTCTTTCGAGGCGGAGGCGCCGCCGCGGTCTTTTACACGGCGACGGGGCGCTGACGGGGTACATGGAGTGCGGGGTACAGGGAGTGCGGGGTACAGGGAGTGCGGGGTACAGGGAGTGCGAGGTGCTGGCTGGGCCGTGCGGGAGGGGTTGTTGAGGTTATTGTGGGTGGAGGCGGAGGCGGGGACGCGTGGGTGTTGGTGCGCGTGCGGCGAGGAGCACACACGAGGACTGCGTATGCAAGGTGCGTTTGCCGCACTCCTCCTTTACTTCTCCCCCCTTTACTTTCAATCATATTTTCGAACGGGGGGACACTGGCGTCTCAGTGAACCCGACGCGCGCACGAGGCCGTCCCGCCGCCGCTGGGAGCTTCCACCCTCCGTCCACCCTCAACGCTCTCAAAGGTGTTCGCCGCCGTCTCGCTGGCCTCGTTCGGCACGCACTTATACGCGCAGAGCACGTCCTCGTCTCCCCCTTCTCTGCTCCGCCTCCGTCCCCCTGCCCGCGCGCCTATTTCAATTTCCCACTGACCTTGTTACAGAATTCATCTTGGGACGAACCCGCGTTCGCCGACTCACCGCGCCGGCACACTCGCATTCTCCTGCGCGCGCCTCCGCGCGCCCACTCGCCGTGCCCCCCGCACCTCCACCCGACACCGACATGCACCCGCGCTAAGTCGAGGGCGCGATGGTCAAGTGCGGCGCGTACTGGCACGCGAGGACGTACGGGCCCCTGCGCGTGGAGCTGCTCAGGTGCACGAGCGTGTGCGGGGTTTGAGAGGGGGCGGGGGTGGAGGGGGTGTTGGGTGTGCGGGTGACGCACGCAACGCACCCGCGCGCGCCGCCGCGGCTGGTGCAGCTGCAGTATTTGGGGTGGCCGACCCGCTGTCTGTTCGTCGTGGCTATGCCGACTACCACTTGCGCACGTTCGACAGGTAAGCTGCCCATTCCCTTCCAGTACTTGAACAATGTACTGACCTTGAGTATTCCAGACCGGCGTTGATGTCCGGCGCTCTGGAATCTATTCGGTGAGTCTCCGCCCATTTGTTCTTAAGGCGTAGCATTCACTTATCGTGTAATTCGCATCGCAGGCGTCAATTGTTAGCGGAGAGTGGGAGTTCGGGGCGCGAGGCAGCTTGGGCGTCGCGTGTGGGCTGGGATGGGGGGAAGGTGCCGAACGCGGGGAAGGGGTACCGTGAGGGGATGGGAATAACTTCGCGGGCGCGGACTCGTCGATGTATGTTAAGCAGGCAGGCCTCTCGTTCCTTTTCAATCTCAATTACTGTAGGCCTACTTAGAGTATTCATTACACGAAGGGTGGGCGTTCAAAATATGTTCAATAAATATGTTTATTGTAATTACAGACAAATGTTAGTATCTACGGAGAAGAAGGAGACAATGAGCCGCAAGCTGGGGTGCTCGGGCAAATCCACAGCTGAGAGGCCCAGGAATCCACAGCTGGGATGGCCGGGATCCACAGCCTGGGATGGCCGGGATGAAAGACGAGACAGCGCAAGCTGGGATGCTCGGCTCAAAACACACAAGCTGGGCTGCTCGGTGATCCATGCCGGGGAGGGCAGGCTAAGAAGTAAATCCACAGGCTGGGGGCCCGGGAATCCGCAAGCTGGGATGGCCTGGGATGGTGGAGAAAGAGCAGAAGAAAGACGTGGCATTGATTGTGTTTGTTTGCATCGAAAGCCATTGGCTTCGCTCGCACCTCCGTCGATGAGCTCCGACGACGCGGTCGCGGACGATATTCTACTCGTCGCCCACACTGTTAATTTAGCCCCCTCCCTGGAATCTTTACAAAAACAAGACTACCTGCAACGATATCCCCTAGCTTTCCCTCCGCATAACCAACTCTGTCCCATGAAGAACGGCGTACTGTAATATTTATGAAGGTTTGGGGGGCCTAGTGGACTCAACGCTTGCTGTAGGCAGTTCACCAATACTTCAAAAAAAAACCCTGTCTGCAGGAACCAGAGCAAAAGGCCATAGCTTTGTCCAAGAAACTGTATCACGATTTCAAGGAGGAGCCTAATTGGCGTCAGGAACAAAAGTGTCCGGTGAGTGGTTTGGGGCCAGTTGGTACTGTTCTCAGTACGCCTTTAGATTGTGGAAAGCGCGAAGCTAGCATCCTACTGCCGTGTAGCTGCAGGTACGCTGCGTATCATCTCGTGAGTTTCTTTTATGTCGAGTTCTCATACGTTGAATTAACATATATAATTACAGTCCTGCTTTCAGACGTGGCATGTTTCCAAGGGGGTCGAACGAGTCGTAGACTGTGAGCAAAATCCCAAGCAATTGAATCCAGTTAACTTTGCCACAGGCCCTACTTGCCGCCAGCCCACCAAGCCCGTCAATGTGGGGTGGATTGAAATGTCAAGTTCAGAAAAGGATGAACGCGACCGCAAGAAAGCCCAGGCCAAGAAGGAGGACAAGAAGGCCAGTGCAAAAGAAAGAGCGCGCAATGCTGGGCGTCAGCGAGCTAAGGCGCGTGGGATTGGGAGAGAAATGGGGGGTACCACCTACTTTAGCTTATCTCTGCTTAGCAAGCTCTTTGTTGTTGCTCTCCGTACAGAAAATATGTCGTCTCCATCTACTGTCCTGTATTTGAGCGGGTGTCCTCCAGACCTCGACTCCTCAATACCTCGGCTGGTAATTCAATCCCGCGTGATCCTCCTATTGTTCTTGGTACTGACGAGAATCCCGCAGATAGTTTTATTCACCGCACACGCCCTCGTCTGCAGGTGGGTGAAATTTTGAGGTTCTAGAAAATATTGGCTAACTCGTGGAATTCTAGCTCTATTCTTTCACCCTTCGTGTACGCCAGGATTTTCCGAAGACACATGTTAACCTTTTGTACCGAAACGTTGGACCTGAGGTCGCCGTGCCCGCGGCACGCATCTGCAGGTAGGTTGCCGTCCTGCCACTCAGAAACATGCGCGTGGTGTGTATGGCCTTCTAACGCGGTGTTCACAGCCGCCCATCTGCTGCTGGTTCTTGTTGTGGGCCGCAGGTGTGTGTTCCCTCCTCCTTTCCAGATGTCGGTCCCTGATCAATTCAGTAAGCCCTAAAATCGCTCTCCCAGTATTTAAGTGGCGCCCATTATTGGTATGTCCACCCATCGTCTATCCACCTCATGCAGAAC
>JARJCM010000838.1:10000-12500 GCA_029233265.1 Mycena alexandri | reverse complement strand
CGTTAGGATTGAGTTGAATGGACTGTAAGGGTTAGAATTGACTTGAATGGATTGTAAGGGCCGTTAGAGTTTGTTATCGCCCTTAGGACTTGAATGGCCGTTAGGATTGAGTTGAATGGACTGTAAGGGTTAGAATTGACTTGAATGGATTGTAAGGGCCGTTAGAGTTTGTTATCGCCCTTAGGACTTGAATGGCCGTTAGGATTGAGTTGAATGGACTGTAAGGGTTAGAATTGACTTGAATGGATTGTAAGGGCCGTTAGAGTTTGTTATCGCCCTTAAGACTTGAATTGACTTGTTACCACCGATTGTAAGGGCCGTTAGAATTGACTTGTTATCGTAAGGATTGACTTGTGACCGATTGTAAGGGCTGACTTGTTACCACCGATTGTAAAGGCCGTTAGATAGCAAAAGGGACATCTGAACACACCAATTATCCACGGCCATAGGACTCCGAAAGCACCGCATCCCGTCCGATCTGCGCAGTTAACCGGAGTGCCGCCTAGTTAGTACCACGGTGGGGGACCACGCGGGAATCCTGGGTGCTGTGGTTTTTGCTTCAATTTTCAAAATTTTGAGTTCGTGTCTTTTTTATCTCGGAAAATTTCTGGTGTACGGGGTGCTATCTTGGGATGGATTTTGCCTACTGTATGGGAAGAGCAGAACATGAATTTGGGTATATCCTGGGTGCGGTCTCCCCTTGGGCCGCAACTCGGTGGAATGTCGGGTCAAGGTGCTTATACGTAACAATAAGTGCCTTGGGTCGACGGCTTCGGGTCCCTACTAATCTTTCGGGGACTTGGGGTTCAATGGATGGCCGGCCTCGAGTCGAGTCTTGGACTGGGATAGTCTTGGACCGGGATTGCGGCAGTCTTGGACTGGGATAGTCTTAGACCGGGATAGTGGCTTGCCGCTATCTTGGACTGGGATAGTCTTGGATCGGGATTGCAACAGTCTTGGACTGGGATAGTCTTAGACTGGGATTGCGGCAGAGGGGGAGGGGGATTTAGGGCAGGGTTGGGGGTGGCGGAAGAAAAAAATTGAGAAATTGGTAGTGAAAAAAAAATTGAAGTGATTAAGAATTGAAACTGTAGTGTGATTAAGAAATTGAGACGAATTGAGATTGAAACTGTAGTGAAGTTAAGGAATTGAAGTAAGGATTGAAACTGTGGATTGAAGTAAGGATTGAACTGTAGTGGGGTTAGGATTGAAACTGTAGTGTATAAGGATTGAAACTGTAGTAGGGTTAAGGAATTGAGTTAGTAGGGTCCGCTTTAGGGCCGGTCTGACTTTAGGGCAGGTCTAGGTTGACTTTGTGTAGTTGGTTGTCGTAATTCTCTGGGACGGGTTAGTTAGTTATATCCCCCCCTGTCGTAAATAGCGCTACACAGTACCTCTCCGAGTGTCAATGTCTCGGGCTAGGGTTTACTAGCGTCAGAGAGGGCACTAGGGTTCGGTCCGACTAATGTTGTGTAGCGTCAGAGGCGCTTGGTGCACTACGGTTCGGATTATAGATTAGGGTCCCGTAGGTCTTTGCTAGGGTTTACTAGAGGTGTACTAGGGTTCGTGGTGGCGTCAGGGTGTACTATGGGTGCCCTAGTAGTGTTTTGAGAGAGCTTCGAGTCCTTTTGACTTTTGTATCGCCGGCTCTCGGAAAGTATTTTGCGTTTTGCGGGCCAACGAGGCCACGTATCGCAAATTGACCTTGGACAACCCTCGTAGCCCTCGACGAGCTCTACGACTTTGGTTCGGGGTCTATTTTTAGCCCATCGGCCGGATGCTGCCAGGCAAGTACCCAACCTCATTCCTAACCCTACTAGGCCTCCCGAACACTACTAGCGCTTCACATCGCACTTTTTGACTTTTGTATCGCCGGCTCTCGGAAAGTATTTTGCGTTTTGCGGGCCAACGAGGCCACGTATCGCAAATTGGCCTTAAACAACCCTCGTAGCCCTCGACGAGCTCTACGACTTTGGTTTGGGGTCTATTTTTAGCCCATCGGTGATTACAGCTCCTAGGACGTCCACCTATCATCCCTTTTGCTCAGATTTTGAATTCATGTCTTTGTACTCAATTTTTGAATTAGTGTCTTTTTGATCTCGGAAAATTTCCTGGTTTACAGGATGTGATCTTGGAATTGAGTTTTCCAACTGTATGAAGGGAAAGGGTCCTTCCTTTCAGTGGAGTAAGTCTTAGTACTGCTCGGATTTCAATTTTTGAATTCGTGTCTTTTTGATCTCGGAAAATTTCTGGGTGTACGGGATGCGATCTTGGAATTGAGTTTTCCAACTGTATGAAGGGAAAGGTTACTAAACTGAATGCTTGCGTTCACTGAGGTCCTTTCTTTCATTGGAGTATGTCTTAGTACTGCTCGGATTTCAATTTTCGAATTCGTGTCTTTTTGATCTCGGAAAATTTCTTGGTGTACGGGGTGCGATCTTGGAATTGAGTTTTCCAACCATATGAAGGGAAAGGGTCAAACTGAACGCTTGCGTTCACT
>JARJCM010000837.1:0-16790 GCA_029233265.1 Mycena alexandri | reverse complement strand
GTCAGGCCCCATCCTGAAGGATGAAATTCAAGTGGCACCAAAGATGAAAACCTAATACGGATGTCCCCAGTGATCAACTGTGTTTTTATAGTTTTTGGACATCATCACATGTGCAACAGCAAAGAGATGAACAGTGGCCAATGAGAAAAAATTCCCAACCTTCCGATATAAAGCCCCAATCGTTTCAGATGCTCTGACCCCACCAACATGCCTCGTCAACCAACGGTAACTGAACTCTTCGTTTGACAACATCTCAAAGTGTGGCTATCACGGCCAACACTTCATGTCCTCGTGAACATGCTCAAGATCTCTGGCCTCGAGGCTATTTCAATACCATCCAGTCGCTTTTGAAATTGTTGCAGGTACATTTCCACTGAATTCATAGTGAAACAGCTCTGAGTTGTGTCATAGACTATCAAACAAGAAAAAATGAGTGTGTGCTGAGTTGATGGAGCACACTCATGAGTACTCAATGCAATTATTGCTGTTTATATCAAGTCCGACACTGGTGCCGAATTGCCACCAAGCACATTGAATCAATTGTAAAATTCACCGAGTACTTCTATACCCTAACCCATCTACATTTCTGACTCGTGGATTTAGAACCCTTCACAAAATTCATACCTTTGTTGAGGCTCAACAAAGTGGCAGCAAAGTCAAGAGGTTTTTTCCGCCAGGGGAGACCTGGCTGCTCTACTCAAGGATTGCAAGGCAGGATTGCAGCAGGGGTTTGATTTCTTTGATGTAAGTACTCACATTCAAGCTGGATGGCCACTGACACTCGCAAAGATCAAAACTGTGGACATCATGACCAATGTGAGAGAGATGCAGGACCAGGCTCAGCTCAGACACCAGGAGATACTCGACATCTTTTGAAACCATGTTTAGTTCAGATTCAGCTTCTTCTGTATGTGACCAGATTCTTTGAGAGTATGTATCAGTACTAGCATCCCTGCAGATTAGCATGTACTCTGGTTCATATGCAAGGTGCTCAATTCCAATAGCTGTCTCTTCATTGTGCTTATGAATACTGTAGTTCCAACTCCATCTCAATGCTTACCAGCCGAACCAAAAATATTCCATGGTCGTGATTCGGAGCTTGCAGATAGCCTCAAGCTCTTCAGGCAGGGCAATCCAAGAATCGCTATTTTGGGTGCGGGTGGCATGGGAAAGACCAGTCTAGCGAGGATTGTAGTGCACCATGAGGAGATAACCACCAAGTACCATGGGAATCGGTTTTTTTGTTACCTGTGACACTGCATCAAGCAAACCAGAACTTGCAGGTCTCATTGGAGCACATCTTGGAATGAAGCCTGGCAAAGACCTGACCCAAGCTGTTTTACAGTACTTTTCTGATGGCCCCCCGGCCTGTTGATTCTGGATAACCTCGAAACCGTGTGGGAGGCAACCAAATCCCGGAAGAGATCGAAGAGTTTCTCTCTCTTCTCACGGACATAAACAGTTTAGCTTTGGTGGTTTGTGAATTTCCCTCTTTCTTATTGATCTCACTCATGAAGCCCCAGATCACAATGCGTGGAGCGGAAAGACCATCCAAAGTGCAGTGGACCCGGCCGTTCTTACTGCCCCTACCGCCTTTGGCACAGGATGCTGCCCAAAAGATGTTCATTGACATCGCTGATGACAAGCATTCCCTGGAAGAGTGGACCAGGTCCTGTCCCTTACAGATAAACATGCCCCTTTCAATCAGCCTCCTGGCCCATCTGGTGGATGTGGAAGGCTGCCCTGAGATAGTATCTCGCTGGGAGACAGAGAAAACTTCCCTCATCTCTGAGGGCTATGACAGAAGATTCCAACCTGGAATTATCTATTTCACTCTCACTCTCAAGCCCAAGAATCACCTCGATGCCCAACTCCCGTGATCTGTTGGCCTTGCTATCCATACTCCCAGATGGCCTTTCAGATGTGGAACTGAAGCAAACCCAAATTCCCAATCAATGATATCCTGGCTTGTAAAGCTGCATTGCTGCGTACTACTTTGGCGTACACTAATGACCATAAACACTTGAAGGTCTTGTTGCCTATCAGGGAATACATCGGAAGGCTGTTCGCTCCAACAGACAAAATGATACAGCCCCTTATGAAGCACTTTCAGGAGCTTACTGCAATTATATGTTGCAGATACCGGGAAAACATCAGCAATTCCCGCTATTGACCGACTCACATCAAATTATATGAACATTGAGAATATCCTCCAAACTAGCCTACGGAGGGAGTATCACAACATTGTGGATGTCATCTACTGCACGTGATTTTAATCACTTCAGTCTGCATATTGGACATGGAGCAACTACTCTTCTGGACGATATCACCGACCTCCTTCCGTCCTTAGGAGACCATCGGTTGAAGGCATATTCAATTGCTGAACTGTTCCGCTCTGGGAATCATCATATAATTTCCCATCCAGACTCACTAATAGTTGAGGCCTTGAACCACTTCAAGTACTTCCATGATCCTGACCTTGAAGGTGTGTTCTCTGTTTAATATTTATACAATGTACTGAGATTGCCAGCCGCCTTTCACAATATTCTAGGATTTTACTATGGTTGGAATATCCACGACATTTCGACTGGTTTACAGCATGTTCAGATTGCCCTCTCCTTGGCACAGTCAACTGGAAACCACAGGAGGCAATGTGATGTACTTAATACCCTTGGACAGATTGAAACATTTGCTGGTGACCATGCTGCTGGTCGAGCCAATGGACAGGAGGCACAGAGGGTTGCTAAGATTTGTGGAGATTTGTGGAGAGAGGCACATGGAGTATATCGGGAGGCCTTTTGCTTGATGTCACTGGGTAGATACCAAGAATGCATTGCCCTAACCACCAGGGGCAGAACAATTCTGGGTCTATGTGGTCTGTCTCATGGGGAGCTCAACTATGTATTGATGGGAGTTCAGGCTGAGACTCACAAGCTCAAATCAGAATATGTTGAGGCACATAACATCCGGAATCAGATTCTCCAAGAAACAGTCAACAATAATTATCAGCAAGGGTTTACCCTGATGAATATTGCTGAAACTGAGGTCTTGATGGGGGTTTCAGAGACGGAGATACAAAGAAGATTGAGGCATCACAGGTTCTTTTCAGAGCAAGTGGAAATACGGAGTTGACTATTGCATGCAATTTTATTCAGGCAGATCTCGATCTTAGAGATGGGGATCTGTCAAGCTTATTGTTCTGCAACTGCCCTCCAATTTGCATGGGGGACATACTCTGAGATGGTGAGTTATTGCCTGGAGAGGCTTGCAGATATCATTCGCTGGGAGGGATGTCATCATCCAATCTCTTGGACTGTTGTCTTTCTTGCACATTCCCTCAAGGCAAAAGAAAGGCTAGGAATCTACAAGGCTCTGCAATTCCTGGGTGATGTCTGCCTCAGGGAGAATGATGAAGCCCCAGCCATTTCTCTTTTCATCTCTGCCTTGGAAGGATTCACCCAGATGGATGTTCACCGGAGCAGAGCAGAGTGCATGATCCGACTTGGGGATATCTCCAAGAAGCATGGTGATTTGCTGAGAGCACTGGAACTGTGGGAAACGGCAAGGCCTCTCTTTGAGCGCTCCTCGCAGACAAAGAGAGTTCAGGATATTGATGAGAGGCTGCCAGGGATATGTGAGGATGTGAGGGAACAGCATAGAAGTAACTTGGCTCGGCTTGCAGAGCTCAATGCTCCTACCGGAAAGGTGGAGGAAGTGGAGGAGGATTTATCTGAGGTGGTGTTGGACGAACAAAAGGGTGAGGTGGTTGCAGTGTGAATTTCGAACAATTGTATAGTGCTGTGTGGTATCTTTGTTCTGTATTGTATCTATGTACTTGTTCCTTGGCAGTTTGTGTGAATTTATTTATTTATTTATTCCATGCCCCTGGTATAGACCATGTCCGGGGGGACTGCCAGAGGGCCAGACATCAAGTCTGAGAGTTCCGGATAGGTCAGAGCTGTACCGGAGCACACGGTTCTTCGGATGTGAGGACCAGAGGTACTGGATGACACAACACCACTGAGGCATAGGGTGAGCATATACTGCCAGGGGACTGTCAAGACAAGGGACAGGAGCGAGGTAGTTCGAGAGGACAGATCTTACTTCGGACTCCAGAGTGAAGAGCGAAGCAACATTAATACCCAATCAGAATTCCAATGAGATAGATCGAGCTAAGTCGAGCCAAATCGAGAAACTGACCAATTTCTTGATACACCTCGATGACAATTGAGGCTAATCGAGATTTATCAAGGTTGAACGAGGTGCTCATCGAGGTAGAAAGAGATGGATAAATAATCTCAGCTCCAGATGTTCGGATGGTGAGATGATGGTGAGGCAGAAAGATCAAAGAAAACAGCTGCCAGATCACCAACCCAAACATCTGGTGTAATTTGATTGGAAAGCATGCGCTCAGTGACAATCAGTCACCGGATAAGATCTTGTAATACCCAAGTAATACCTATTAGTCGAGAACACATTAATTAACAGATCTCGTCTCGACCATCCTCCACGCGCATGGACGCGGCACATTTGGAGTTCCTCTTCTCAGAGGAGCTTCCACTCGAACCCGATGACTTCCGAGGCCCACATTGGGAATGAAGGGGACGCTTTCACTTTCTCCGACGATGAAGAAGAGATTGCCGACCCAATCCAGGTTACTTGATCGTCGGAGCAGACTGCAAGGGGCAAACATGGCAGGAAAAGTCAATAGGGTGCTAGATGTCATTCAACAACAGGGTCTTGATTTGGCTATATTTCTCGATGCTGTCTGCTGGGGAGATGACACTTGCATCTCCGACAACAAGATCCAGTTCGTACCGGTCTAATGGTCAGCGACAAGCTCCCAGGAATTCTTCAGCGGTGCTATAATCCGCCTCGCCGAGGCCAGAAAGGGAAAGGCAAACGGCCAGCTGGCGGGCGTCACGTTCTGCTTAACTTTGCAACAAATTGTGTGTCTGATACCATCGATTGTGAAATGAAAATTTCGGCGCATCTCTTCCTTTCACCCCCGGAGGAGCTTCGGAGGAGCACCTCACCACCCTGGACTTTGGTGAACTGCGTGATTCAGTACAGATCTATGTGCCTGTTCTCTGGAAGGTTTTGCACCGGCCCGGGGCAGCCTACACTCCGATCCAGGTCACGCGTAGTCTCTCCTAGACAGACACTACAACATGTACCTCGCGTGTTGTAGTCTGTTAGATAGGGTGATCAGTTGATCGCTAAGTTGCTTATTACCAATCTTCGCGTGACGTAACACTGTGATGAACGGCCACGACACGTCTTCTCTTGCTTCCACCACACCATCTGGCCTATCTCACCCCATTTTCACGTGTTTTGACCACCTGTTGAACCACTACATTGCTATAAATGGACAATAATCCACCTCCCTCATGTCCCACCCGAAAATACAACCCCCCATCACCCTGTCACCTTCCTCAGCTTCGACTCAGGCCCTCTCTCCGCTACCCGATGCACTGATTTCCAGAAAATGGATGATGTAACATGTTATCAAAAACTGGGGATTTCGTAGTCTGGGCAACTTTTAGTGACTATGTTCCACCCTCGGGTCCGTGGCGAGAAGGATCCTCGCAGCTCACGCCATTGGCAAGTTGTTGCTGCCTTTCTGCAGGGTCGATCTAAAGTTGCCATGGTGGACATTATCCCGCTCATGTTTTCTCGGAGAGCATCAACAAGTGCCAGTGGAACAGGTGTCGTAAAGTCTACCAGTCCAAACCTGGCAGGAAAGTCGCAGATGTAGTTGGGTGAGAAGCCCGACGGTAGCAGTTGTTACGTTGGCTCCGAATTTTGTGGTCATTCCAGTATTCAACAAACTCGCCGAGGCTCGGTTGGATGATCCTTGGCCACAACCAGTTGAATAGGTCACTGGCAAAAGTATTAACTCTTGAAGAATATGTTGACCCAAGAAGCTGAACTTACATGTGAAGTTGGACCGGTATGAAAATAGTTGAGGGATTTTCTGAGGAGTATGATTTGCTTGATGTCCAGACCGACATAGTTTGTGAAGAGATGCCATGAAGACTCAATGGGAATGTTGTCAGTACTCTTAAGGGCAACAAAGGCTGCAGTGTCCTGCTTCCGAACCGGCCACCCAAGACACTCCTGATCCTGGCCAAGGACTCGTGGTGTGGCTTTTCGAACCAAGGCGATCCAGCAAGGTCCAGCGCTGGAGTGGAACAAATGAATACCCTCCTTGGGACCATAGCAAATTGGGGAGTACATTGAACACATTCACTCATTATGCATATATTGTCAGCCACGAATCAACCGTGTTTTGTGATCTTTTATTTTTTTGCAGGTCCAGTGGAGTTGGTGACCATGAAAAAACTGGAATCCAGACTTTCCTCAAGAAGCACAATTGTGTACAGCATTGTATCAATCTCCAGCTCAAGCAGGATGGGTTTGAGAGCTCGACCACAAACCAGGAGGACTCAGCGGACGACAATTAATCTACACTACCGAGTAGTACTTGTCAATGCCTCCTATCAAACTGTTGACCGTGGTCTTCAAGCAATTGATTTACTTGGTTTCCCAGTCCTGATGGCAGCAATCATTCAATGTGAATTTATTTTCGGGGCAAAATAGTAGTACAGTGGTACTTTGGGGACAGGGTATACATATTAGATTCACTCGTAACATGAGTCCGAACTCAATACAAGATGACCGACTGAATCAACCATGTGAAATCACAACTTACATCACCAGATCTCAATGTCAAAATGTCAAAATCAACCTCGACCATCCCGCCTACCGTAGATTATGGTTGGTGCTTGGGTGAATTATTCATTGGTACTGTATGCTGAGGCTTTAGAGGAAACCAGACATTCTGGGTTTCTCCAGAATCTCTATAATTTTCTTTACTCATGATCCCAAATTTACTGCTTGCTTTCTCAAATCCGCTAGCCATTTTACGTTGGCACATTTTTGTCGGACCTGTGCCGCTATATTACATACCCTCTTGTCCTTTTTCCAGCGCCGGTTTAGTCTAATTCTGATTTTTCACAAGTAGGTAATTTCAATGTTGCAACATCGCACAGGAGAGAGAAAATATGTGCCTGCTGTCAGGGGAACCCCCCTTCAACACCCCTTTTGGACACCTGCCCTGTCTCATCAGTCCCGATGGCATCAAGCATGTGATCATGCACATGACCTTTGCGCACCGTGACGGCGCCGACGATCTTTTCCACATGCTGATGATCTTTGACCATAGCGACACAGATCCTTGCACATAGTGCCGCTCACATGTGATTCTCCAGTAGTGCTTATATACTCTGGCCTAGCAGGGGAATCCTCAGAGTTTCTTCTCTTTGGATCCCCCTTGCTAGGACTCTTGAGTATTCTCGGGCCTTGAGGTTGCCCTTACACCTGCGGCGCTGGGGAATATTCAAGTAAACAATCCCTGCTGTTTGTTAATTTTAGAAACATTATTGCACACAGAGTACTTATCATCAAAACTTTCGTGGTAACTGAAATAGGGGCATGAGAAGTCTCCAGGCCAAATCGGGCCTGGAAGCTGTCCACATATGACACCAGAGCCACACTTCCTCTCCGCGGCGCAGTTCACCGAGCTTCATAGGAGACATACAGCTGTAGACAGACACTACAACATGAATTGCTCATACCTCATCATGTTGTAGACATACCTCGCACACGCACCGGATGGTGTCTTATTCCCATTCTTGCATTCCCTTCTGAGTCCTCTACATCGACTGCTACTTCTACACTACACGAATCACCTGGTTCAATACATTACAAACTGTTTCCAAAAGAACGTCTGCGCGATTAAACTGCCGTCGACTGGGCTTACACCATACTTGGGAACAACCCCGAGCTGAATTTGTCAGAAACATCCACGGTGATTTTTCGGTAACGCACCCGATTATGACCCAGCTTTGGATAAACAATCTCCGCAGGACTGCCAGTTTCTGTGTCCAACATCTAACATACTCACCACCTTCTGCTGCCTGCCAATTATTTTTACAAAAAGGCTTACCAGGAGTTGTCTGACCATGGATCTTTGCCTCGACCTCCAGCCTTGCCATCAATTTCTTCGCGAGGCCACTGGTACCAACACAAAAATGAGTAAGTAAGAGTCCTCGAGAAACTGCATGCGATACGCACCAACGACGAAAATTCGGAGACACCAGCAGCTTCTCCACCGACCCTCGGAACGGCCCCGTCTCTGTCAAAGGCCTGTACAGAGCGACATATCCCGCCAGCTGCTCTCTTCCTTTGTCTTTCGCGAGAATCATGACGATGATACATTTACCTTCTATGACATCGGCGACGCGCTCCTTCCAGTAGTCGATGATTACGTCGCGCTTGAGCGGAGGGGTAAAGGTCACGATCGTGTGGTCTGTTTCGATGCACGTGATGTGGATATCGGCGAATGCTGGTACTAGGAAGCTCCGACTCCGTCGGAACAGACCTTGCTTGCACAAAAGCTCAGCGCCTCTAGCTTCAATAATTTTGCTGGCTCTGCTCCACCAGGCCATTGGCTCTTCGACGAACTTTTCATTGAGCAGGAGTCGTCGCTGGTTCGAATTAATGTTGGGTTTGAATTTAGGTAAAGTAGAGGTACATATTAGGTCCAGAACTTGATGTCGGGAGGATTAGGATCACCGGGTGACCCAAAAAGTGGTGCCATTATGAGGGTGGAGAGACCTTGACAAGCAAGGTGATGAGCGCGATGTGTTGTTGATTTGTAGGTTCAAACAGGATTGGGGCTGGCGTGTCCATGATTATTTGGGAGTAGCGGCGTGATGAAAATGAGAAGAGGGAGAGAGAGGACGCGTCATTTATCTTTTAGCGGTCCGAGAAACGCGGAAACGAACTTTGATGATCGAGTCATGGAGAACCCTCGCAGACGTATCGTTTCACCCAATCAGCCCTCGTGGATTTTCGTCTGACACTATCTGCCAGAAGTAAAGAAAGCATAGCTGAGACGGACTTCGTTCCGCTGGCCTAGTAGCGAAGAAATGTGTCGAGTACTTGCTACCATCTAAGAACGTTCGGCGAGGTTGCTTCGGTATTCCTTCAATAAATTACAAAATTTTGTGACGGACTTGGGACGAAGGAAAAGAAGTGATGAAGAGAGTTTACCTTGTCGCATTCAGATAAAATCAGCAAGATGCGCCTGCTTCTGTCCCGTCTGCCTGCCGAGTAGTTGGGAGTAAGCTCGGATTCCAAGAGGTTAACTTGCGGCGAGGGGGCGATGCAGACTGAAAAAGTCCAGGTCAACAATAACGAGAAGTGGGGCATTGTCAAATTTCCAGAACTTGAAGGTTTAAGCTGGAGGTTTAGGGATGCCCAGGTAAACTTGGGATGATATGAAAAATACATTGCGGGATAGGGTATTGCGATTAGAATATAGCGGGTACCTCAAGTCAAATCGATAACTTCACCAGGCAGAAAGATCGGCCCTTCTCGCTTGATTTCCTTCTTCACCTCAAATGAAGCCTCGCGCTTGACTTGTTTAGGCTGCCGCTTGTTCTTCAACGCCTCAAGTTTCATCTAGCAGTGAAAAGTCAGTGCAGGGTCTGTATGTGAATTTAATACCGGTGCGCACCTCCAGTTTCTTAATTTCCGCTTCCTCTGCATCGTCTTCGTCCACCTCCATACTCAAATCCACCACATTTGGTGGCGTCGCAGCCCGCTCCTCTCGAGGTGCAAGCGGTGCGATGCCTTCAGCCCTCAAGAGCTCTGCAACAAAAAAATTATCGACGCGCAATGGGCGTATAATGGAGCGAATAGTACCAATGGGACGGTATTTGAAATTGAAGCGAGCCATGCTTTGAATGGTGTGCGACGCCGTCATCTTCGAAGGATTATTCTGTCTGTGGAATTCCGGGCCGAACCTGAGAGGAGGAGTCTGTGTCCTGCGTCACAGAAGTATATCCGACTGACTGGATCGAATGCCCCATCCCCTTCTTCGAGCGCTCATGCAATATCCGCGGCTCGTGGCGCACATACCACTTCCGGTCTGTCTTCTTCCGTGAGACCTGCACGAGACAGAAATCGACCTTGATTGTCCCGAGGTCTGGCGAAATAGCAGTGTTCAGGTAGGCGGTCGTCGTCTACAACATATTAATTAAGTGAGGACGTGTCGTGGATTTTCAGCGCCAAGGGGGTGCCGAACCAGTCAAGCCTGCTGGTCGAACGTTAACGGCCGCCGGGTATTAGCAGACGTCGACACGCTATCGCGCTGTGCCGTGCTCGTCCGGCCCCCACTTCGGCACGTCAAGTGCAGGCCGCCGCATTTAATGCCATCGACCGCTATCCTTCCTGAAATCGTCTGGCGGTGGGAATAGTTCGTGTTCTTGAGCTCTATGCTAAAATTCTGCAATGAGAGCGGTCAGTTACGGATGTCTACCTGGATTTAGCTTGAGGACCTTGTTATTCTGCGAGGGGATCCAGCACGTCGCTTCCACCCCAGACGCATGAGAGACAAAAACAAAAGGCGGCGGCAATAATGGCTCGAGGAGTCGAGACGCCGGTGACCGTGATGTCACGCAGAATGTAACATCTCAGGGGCTTCGCGATTCCCGTTTGGTCCGCAAGAAATATAATCACAGAGGGCAAGTATAGATACAAAGACAAAAAGGGTACAAGAACAACAGCGTATGTACACAAGACGGGATCACAAGAACAAGAAAAGGAAGAACAGATGAGGTGAGCGCCGGGCGGCCTACGTACAATGGATGGATGGGAATCGAGCGGACGGTATGGGGGAGGATAGAGACGATGGATACGGAGAGGGAGTCAGGGATCGGCGCGGAGCGCGTATGGTACGCCGGCAGTAATAGTCGTGGTGGGTTGTGTGTAGTCAGAGGCGCATGGCGGCGATGTCCACCCGCCTAATGCAGGTACTTCTCAGTCAGCGCATGCACCTCCTTGGCGAGATACGGCCACGTCAGCGTCCGTGCGAGGTCCTTCCGCAGCCGGGCCTCGTCCCCCTGCGCGCGCTCCTTCCCGAGCTTGATCTCCCACCCACAAAGGTTGTACAGCAGCCGCATGTTGGGCTGGATGAGCAGCGACAGGCGGCGCGAGCGCACAATCAGATACGCGTCGACAAGCGGGAGCGAGAGGTGCTTCATCATGTATGCGATCTACGTGCGAACTCGATTCAGTACTAATTGAGCACGAGCAAAGGAAACCTACCGTAAGAGTCGCACTCCGCGACACTCCACCCGACAATGCACGAGCACCTGCCCGCACTCCTGCCTTGCCTTCTCGATCCACTCGCAAATTGGCTCCATCTGCGGCTCGAGCGCGCACACGCCCTTGATATCGAGCACCGTGATCCACCCCTCGCGCTCCTCAATCTACAGCGAGCCCAGGTTCCCTGGACCCTTGCCCTGGATAAAGTGCGCGTTGGACTTATGGTGCGCGCGGCACGCGGCACGCGGCGGAGGTGCAGCTGTCCGCGGTGAGGGACAGTGTCCCGGCGGCGGAACGAGTTGCGCACTCGCCCACCGAGACGACGTGCGTGATGCCGAGGGCGTGCAGCATGTACATATATGCGTTCGAGGCGTACGTTCTGCGTGTGTCCATATCAGTTTCGTCAGAATAACCAAAGAAAGAAAGACGTACAAGTTGCCCAAATATGAAAACGGCAGCACTCGAGGGAACCGCCCCATGGCAAACGACACGCTCTTCGCCGACGGCCGCGCACCCCCGCTATGCGGCGGCGGACTCGCCGCCGCCGCCGCAACCTCGCCCACACTCGCAATACTCGCAGACCCTACGCCCCACTCGCGCTCCTCAAAACTGCCCGTCGACCCTATCGCAGCCCCGCTCATCCTTCCCAGCCTCGCGCGCGCAAACACCTCCCCGCCCCCAATCCATCAGCTGCCCCCCTTCAGTAACCATTCGAACCTCAAAAAGATGTGCGCCGCAGCAGATCCAGCTCGCCCGGAAACACAAACAAGCTCCGCCGCTTCGCGACCTGCGGCTCGAGGCACGCCTCGGGGAGGCTCAGGCTGCGCACGGCGATCAGGAGGGCGGCGAGCTCTGGGTGTACCCGTCGGACGAGGAGATGAGCTGAACACCTTGAGCGGGTGCGTGCGCACGGGGAGCGACGGGGTCGGCGCGGGGGAGGTAAGTGAGCGCGAGCGCGTGCGCGGTGCGCCAGGCGGGGTCGGCGGGGGCGGGGGCGAGGGGAAGAACGACGCAGGGAACGTCGACCACTTCCGCGCGCCCGGCCCAACCGCTCGGCGGGCGTGCCGCCGCTGTTGCTCGAGGAGGGCGGCGGCGTCAGCAGCACCACAGGCCGCGAGCAGCGCTCCATCCATGAACGCGATAACGGGCATCGTCAAATGGTCCTCCGCCGCGCGCAGGTGCAACCACAGACGGGAACGGCGCCATCTCATGACACTCGAGACCCACACCGTACCCCAGCCCGTCCCTCGCACGCGAACGGGTCCTCCCGCTCCCATCCCCGCGCACCCCACCCGCCGTCCGCAAGCGGCACGTCGCCCGAGTTGCCCAGAAACAGTCGCCTCGTCCTCCGCTCGTTCCTTGGGCGCGGGCACGGACGGCGGGAACCCGACAAGATCTCGCTCGCCCGCGTGAGCTCGCGCATCTCGTCCCGCTCGCGCTGCCCAAAGTCGACCGTGTTGGGCGTCGTGTGTGTCTGCGTGCGCGTGCGGGGCGGTGTGCGCAGGTGGGGCGCCATCGACGTCCATCTCCTCCCCATTCGCCCGATGCAGCCCAGCATCGACGCCCCTCCGCTCTCCGCCCTCAAAACACGCGCATCATGAGCTCGCCCTCAACGCGCGCGCGTCCGCATCCAGCACGAAGACATTATATTCCAGCGGCGCGTCCGGTGAGTTCGGGTTTGCGTGAATGTTGAAGTCAGTAAGTTGCTCAAGCGGCGGGAACAACAGCGCGAGTTCCACAGTATTCTACGCTGGGAAAGACGAAACAAGACACTCACCAGGCACCTATCGCAAGACACCGCCCTCGCCTCCTCCGCTTCACCGCCGCCACGAAACGCGCCGCATGCGCCCGGAGCGCGGGCGAGGAGAGTAGAGCACGATGGCGTAGATTGGCTGTGGGGGCACTGGGGGGCGTAAAACACGTCAGTGGGTGATGATAGAGAGCGGGGAGAGCGGCAGATGGACGATAGAGAGCGAGTCAGGACGCTTCGTGTCCTCGATGTTTGAGATCCACTTCCGGCGTCCGTGGTTCCACACAATCGCAAAGACGCGTCGCGAGAAACAAAAGCCCGAAAACAGACAGACGAACGCACCACCTGAATCCCAAAAATTCCGCAACGAAAGCCCATCCGGTACGCGCGCGGGGCGGAACTCCCACTCTTCCGCCTCTTCCCGCGCCGCCCCTTTCCTTTTTCTTGCTGCTCCTTATGTTGCGGATTGGCGTTGCTACCATGAGCACCACTGCTGGTACTTTCGAGCGCAGAGGTACTTTCGAGCGCAGAAAGCGGTGAAGGCGGGGGCGTGTGCGAGCGTGGGGCGCTGTAGGGGAAGAAGATGTCAGGCTTTGGAAAACACAAAATGCGGAAGGTAGAAGGTAGAAGGACGGAAAAAAAACCAAATGAGGAACAGAGAAGAACGGGAGCGAATGTTTTAATCAAGCACAAACGGAACAAAGGCAGAAAGGCCTGAGGACAACGAAGAGGAACTCCTCATGCCCGCCGCAAACGCTCCCCGACGGCCCACGGCCCACGCCCACATCCAGTGACCGCCCCACCATCGGGTACGCACGCATCCCGATCCGCGTCGGGCTGGAGCGCCGATATACTGCCAGGTGGCCGAGATTCCGCACATTCCCGTGCAGGTTGTGAAGGGGCAGAATGACGACGAACGACGAACGAAGAACGGCGGAGGGCAGAATCCACAGGAAAGCAAAAGCAAACGCAAACGACCGAAGAAGCGGACCGCCGCCACGGCATAGGGCAGGCAGGCAGGCACTGCGCCCATTTCATTTCGTGGCGGATCCGCTGCAACCCCCGTCCACGAGCGCAGACTCGGAAAGGGGGTAGACGCGACGGCTGTGAAAGCAGGCTTTTGCGTCCCGCCGGTTCGAAGAAAGCGCCACCGACGCACTGGGCAAGAACGGAAGAGAGGACTGTGCGTGCTTCTTGCAAGCACCACCGGCGTCAAACGGACACCACCGCCCATCGGCCCCGTGCTAATGCTCGTCCCAGACGCCTCCCTCCGCCTCTTTTGCCTCCGTCTCTTCCTGCTCCGCCCGTTCCTTATTTGGCGGATTGGCGTTAGCATTAGCGCTATTGTAGCAGGAGCGGCGGTGATTTATTCAGGAGTTACATTGCGTTTAATGTCGCCGACGTGTGTGAGGAAGCCAAGGACTCGAAACGGACGAGGGAGAAAGACAGAAGTGGCAGGAGGCCCGGGCCGGAGTATCGACATGAGTGATCGGCCGATACATCCGACCCCTTTTGCCGTTAACCACCAAAGTCGCGCGTTCATCAGTTACTGCACCTAGCCGGGGCCGACCATCGTAGTTCTCGCGTCCTCAAGCCTCAAGCCTCGCAGAATGACCCTGTTCTGGGATTGCAACGCTTAACGCTGGCATATATAGCTTTTTCTCCTTTTCTCTCCAACCTCGCCGGCATCCGCAGCGCGAGTCGGAAGTTCATCGGCGACTGCGCTCAAGCAGCGAGTCGTCCAGCCCAGTTGCTCAGATTCTGAACCGAAAGCAAGAGGGGTGTCGTGCTGGGTTGGTGTGCAGTTGCCAGAGGATGTTAACTTGAAGAGCCTACAGATGGCTTTTTTTTTGCTTTTTTCTCTCGTTCTTCAAGGGTTGCGGAATGGGGTGCGAGTGCAAGCGGCTCCCGCTGGTTTTCTCGTCCGCACGGCCGTTCCTGCCTTCCGCGAACCGGTGGGTGGCCGCGCCGGGCATTCTGATGGTCACATTGGCGTCCTTTCCTGCGGGTCCAGTCCACGGCACAACGCTACGAGCATGCGCTTCATAAGTGTGCGTGCCTTTTATATTTGCGGTTTTATTTGCTTGCTATTCTTGTGGCGTTCCACACGAAGAGAGGAGAATAGGGTGGAGGGGAAGGGAGATCGGTGGACGCGCGCGCGACCTGCGTTATTATGTCTAGACCAACTGCGTCTATGCTTCCTCACATTCATCCCTTCATCGCCAAATAATCCCATTCCTGCTGCATCGATTGGCCCATCCCCCGATTCATTCTCCTCGTGCGCACCCTCGACTTCGTCCCCGACGATCCACTCTAAGTGTGTGTTTACATATTACCTGCGGCGAAGAAGGGTGTGGCGGTCAGCGGGAGAGCCGGTGCAGCTTTCTTCCTTCGATACGGTGCGCGCGCCGATCGGCTTCCTCTAGACCGCGATGAGGGATAGTGGGGCACGGCGAGCTCAAGTGTGATATGGCATCCCTAGTGCTGGCCATAATATGATATGAATACGGTTTTGCCGTATTATATTTTATCCATATCGTATTCATATTCAAGAGGTTGAATATGAATACGTATTCAGATATATTCACTTTATATTCACCGTGACCAAATGACACCAATTCTGATTAAAGTAAGTCTCAGGCAAATTTTGTAGACACCCAAAGCATTGAAATACCACCCTGAGGTCATTCCAGTCCTTCCCCAAGCATCCCCACCCAAACTTTGTGTACGGCCAATTCAACCTCGGTTCAACTTCACATCAAAATTGATTGATGGCAACAAGGCGGTTCAAAAGTCAACTAGAATTGACTAGAATTCGTTGGTTTGAAACAAATGTGAGAGGTATGGGGAATTCAAATCCCCTAAATAGATATTTGAGTGGGTTACAGCTCTATTATTACCTTTTGGCCGGCAAAAGCGGTAGATCACTGTATTCAATTATATTCAGATACGCCGTAGCCATATTATATTATATCCATATTCTCTTCATATCCCTTCTGGAGCGTATTGTATTCGTGTTCAAGTGAATATATTCAAAATATATTTTTCCGTATCGTATTCTTGGCCAGCACTAGGCATCCCTCGTGCGCCGGCCTATCACCACCTTTTTCAGTGAAAAATGTCTGAAAAACAAACAATGTTTTTCACCGTAAATTGTGCTGAAAAACTTAAATCTCCCAAACCGGTGTAAAGCCCGGCAACTTTCAAGTCTGAGAACACTTCTTTTCCCTCACCCCCATCGCCCGTGCTGGCTCTTAATCAGCACCACCAAAGCTCGAGTCACAGGAGGAGTAATGAGATGTATCTAAGCATTGAATTTGCTACGTGTTGGACTTATTTTGGGACTGACAGGCTGTGACAGTCAGCTGGCAATGCTGTGCCTGGCTGTGCCTCAGCCTCGAGGCCTACACGTTGTTACTTGTCCTTATCCTCCGCAATGTCTACCATCTCTCCACTCAATTCTGGACCTTCAGCCCCTCAACCAACAGGAGGAAAGAAGGCTGCCGACAACCAAAAGTCAGATTGGTTGGCACCAGCAATCCTCACCGCCAAGACAATCACGGCGGCCGCAAATGCGCTCCGTTTCCCTACATCAAGGGTGTCTCTGGGACCGTCCTTGTCCTTCTAGAGACAGTTCAGGTTTGTGTTAGTTATGCCGATTTTATTTCACTCATGTTGGGTGGGGTCCAGAAAGTCAAGAGGAATCGCGAGGACCATAAGAGAGCTTGTGCCAGTGCAATGGAAATTGTGACAGCTCTTCACGACCAGATTGTAAACCCATGGGAATACTGCCGCTGTCAAGTTCAAAGCCCTGTGTGAGGAACTCCAAAGGTGTGGTACTGATCTGACTTCCTTATTTCTC
>JARJCM010000836.1:0-16857 GCA_029233265.1 Mycena alexandri | reverse complement strand
GAGATTCGCATGTTCCTTTATATTGTCACCTGGCCTTGCTTGGAAGAGGAAGGCAAAGCAATCTTCGGCGCGGCCATCGGGTATGTTCCCTCCAGAAAGAACGTCTGGCGCTGATATCCCTTCTTTTCTTCCAGCTGGGACACACCTGAAACACTTGGTGGCCATTTGCATCGACTACCGCTAATCGTGCCAACATTTCGATCTCTCATCTCATCTCCCCGGCCGTCCAAGAGGAATATTCAAATAACATCCGTTTCTTTATCACCACTCAGGTGGTAGGCTTCGGTCGCCTGCTCGTCCATAGTGTCTTGGAGAATGGACAACCCAATACCGGCGTAGTGAAAACCCCAGTTGATATTCCTTCCGTACGCTTGATTAATTTTCATGTTGGCACTTAGATTAAACCTCCTAGGGCATCCGAGCGTGCTTACCGCTTGGACAAAAGATATACATATTCAGCAGGGGCTCTTTGTTGGCGGTGTCCTTCTCGGCCAAGGTCGTTCCAACGCTTTAGATGATGCCCAACTGGACTCAGGCCGACCGGAGCTTCCGCTTCGCCATCCGGACGCGTCGAGTCAAAAGGCTCTCAAGGTCCGAATCGGAGTGGACCACAGGGTAGTCGGCAATATTAATCACACACAAGTGCTTGTACCTCGCCATGGCATTTTTGCGGTTACTTGCAAATCCTTCGAACTGGCTCCAGACTACAAGCTTTACAGATCTGTAATTCACTTTTGGCCGGGGAACATCGCCCAGTCAATTCTCCGGACGAACCAAAGCCATTGCTATGAACACCAGGACCACATTCGTCTGTTGGCGGTTCAGGGAACTACGCTCTCATTCTGGTTGATAAGGGAGGAGTGCGTTTCCGAGGAGATCAAGGACCCGGAGACGGTTACCTCGGATTGTTCCACTTCAGTTTAACCCCAGGCCCGTATATCACCTTCCGGAAACTGGAGATAGACGTTTCCCCACTCACATCCATTCAACATATCACAATCGGTGACTCTCTAGGAAGATTTTAGTCTGCGAGAACACTGGGAAAAATGACGGTTATTTCCTACGCTTAGTTAGATCTTAGTCCATAGTTCCTTGTACACCAAGTGCGGCGAAAACAAACAATCTACTCCTTGACACGCCTTTTAATTCGCATCTCTGCTGCCACAGGAACAACACTGATGTCTGGAAAATCATTAGGTTCTAGTGTCTTTCATCGGAAATGGCCAACAAACCTCCGAAGGACATCCCTTGGAGGCGTGTGGTGAAGGGCTGTATCTCGTATTCCAGCAGAATGTGCGCCAGGATCATCTTGACACTATTGACAGCGAAAAATCGTCCGGGACTGCATTGGGCGTGATATGTAAATATGCTGGAGGACTTGTTACAAACCAAGCATGAATACCATGGGAGAACTGAAGGAAAGATGCGGAGGGTGGTGACAAGATCTTCGTTCACTACCCCTGGGCGGAACGCCTGCGAGAGAGTCTGAAAGCGTCAAACTCTCGCGCATTGGGGTAATTATTCTCAACGAAGTGTATTCCGTCGATGGAAACCCCAATGCAGTTACGAGTTCGTTGGGCAGGGTAACATTCGTCTTGGTCCGGCAAGCCAGAGCAACACCTCCAATGTTTGACATACGAGAGCTCTCCCGAAAGAGCGCTATCGAGATGGTCCAGGCTTTCAAGTGCGGCCTTAGTCACTGCCCGTGCTATGTCTAATTTTGTGAGCGCCTGTTGATTCCCATCGACACACGTGATCGCGTCTAGCTTCCCACTACCACAGCATTTTTGGCATGGCTTTTTACAGCTCTACCAGGACCACTACTTGGCGGTGAAAAGTGGGTAATAGCGCCAGCAGCATATTCCCCCTCGATCGTTTTACTCACCTTTTCCCCAGTGAATTCCGCTAACCCGTGTTTGGAGCCCAATCCAGATATTAGCGGTCTGGGTGTTCGCATCTCATTTTATCTTCAAACAATAGCCCTAGGTAACGAGAAATAAAGCTCACTAATACACAGGTCCGTCGGAAAAGCTTAAACGTGTTAGTTTTACTCGCAGGTCGCTCGCTCGAAGAGGCTCTCAACTCTGTCTGGACCCCTACTTGGAACAAGCTTCGGGCTAACTATCTCTGCGCTGGTAACCGCTGTGCGCAATGAGCTGCCGCTGTACCAGGCCATAATTGTTACCGACCTTGTCTGGCTCGCAAACTGGGCCATCTTCATGGCGTTGGCGACCTATGTGGGTCCTTTCCATTTTTATGGCAATAATCCACACACTGACCATGGCTACAGAATCGTCATCCTAAAGGCTCGCACGCCGTCCAATACGCCGCAATCGGACAGACCTACATCTCCATGTCCTGCATCTTGTACCTCTGGGCTCGCGCGCCGGAGCTCGAAACTGAATCACACGCGGGGCAAACGGTATTCATCGTCCTCTTTATATCGACGTCGGCAACAGGCACAGGCAGACTCATCGCCCTCGTCGTCACCACGATCATGCTCCTTGGGTACTCCATCGTCGCGAGCCTCTTCCTCTGGCGCCACCTCCCCCGCCCTTCGGAGGGCAAAAAGCACCCTGGGCGTCGGGTGTCGAACCCCCCAGCACCACAATCGGTTCCAATGGTCCCCCTCATGTCTCCAGTCGACCCCGCACGTCCTACTAACAACCGCCTCCCGCCATCGCTCGCCATCGACCCGCATCTGATTGTCCTTAGCCTCTTCATCGGTCCTGCCGTACATCATCACCCTGGGCAGCACCGAGCTTCAAATCCACCGCAATGTCCTGTGCCCTGAGAATGCGTTCTGGGGTTTTGGGCAGGTAATGAGATCCTTCATCGTTTTCAGTCCGATCGGCCAAGCTAATCTGCAACTAGATCCTAGCCATGACTGTGACCATCGTCCCAGTCGTCGTCACCGTGCAAGCGTTCCGTAGATACGGATGGAAGCAGCGTCCGCGCGTCCTCCCAGAAACCTCCAGCGGAGCGGACACAGTCTGATTCATCTCCTTTCTTTTTTTTATTGCCTTATTTCTTTCTTTAAAAACTGTATCATACGCAAACTGGAATGGACTGTATGTATATATATGTACACTTGATAGGTTGGAACTGCGGGTGCGGAAACATGGAACGATAGCGATACGGTGTGCTATAAACTACAATAATGTAAATAAAACTCTCCGACATGGCGCTGCTGCATATATTACACTTTTGCGACGAGAAGATTAATGGTGCACGATATATGCGCCTCTAAATTAATGGCCGCACACTCATCCTCCTTCTAGCGTAGATACTCACCTGCTGGAGCCTGAGCCTGGCCCAGACCTGCCGCTCCCGCTCCCACTCCCACCCTCCGGGTCAGGCAAGTCAAAGGTAACGCTCCTGCCCATATTCCTCGCCGCTCTCATCCACAGCCGCAGGCGACGCATGCACCTCCTCCCCAAACACCCCTGTGCGCGGCGTGCTCGCCCCGCTCCCCGTAGGCTCCGCAAATCGCACCGACCGCGCAGGCGACGCCTCCCTCGACGGCCTTGTCGAGTGCTGCAATCGCAGACTGTCGACGCGCGAACGCCGCCCATGCCGCACCGATGAGATGTCCGCCCGCGAGGACGACGTCGAAATGCCCGGACGCCGGTATGCATAGTCCGTAGCGGAGAACTGCGGTGCCGAGTCCGACGTCGAGAGCGGGCGCTGGTGGGTTTCGTCGGGCGGGGTAGGTGATTCCGAGGAGGACGATACAGAGGGCGACATTTGCGCCAGGATATCAGGTGTCGAGGCGCGGCCGTGCGCGCGTTGATCGCGGTTGATGAACTCGTGCGCCATGCGCAGCAGCCCTTTCCGGGTCACAGACCCGCGCCGCCGTCCCGTAGGCTTCGTCTTGGGCGACTTGGAGCGCATGCGCCGGCCGCCCTCGATCCGCAAAGGTGCTGGGGCCTGCAGCAGGTCCGTCACTGCGATCAGACGCCCAGCCCTCCTCGTCGTCCTCGTCGTCGGGACCAACGGCGGGGTCGGTTACCTGCGCGTGGAGGTGGTGGTGGCCAGGAACGGGAGAATGTCCGAGTCGCTCCTCGATACTGTGCCCAAGCGCCTCAAGGTCCATCTCGATCGCACGCGGTGCGCTCCGAATCTTCTCCACTAGTCTATGCACGACCGCCTCGGAGCCCCGGTACGCAGACGAGACGTCGTTGCCGTCGACGTTGCGGATGACCTCGACCTCGACCTGTATTATAAAATCAATATAGGGAAGCAGAGAAATCGCAAGGGAAAGACGTACCTCTTCTCCCGGCCCTGCACGCCGCTCAATAATGCGATGATGCCCTTCCTGCCACTCGGCAATAAGCTCTTCCCCGTCTGGCGGCACGTCTCCCTCAGGACGCCGACCTGCCTCCACATCCGCCTCCCTCTGCGCCTGCTCTTTCTCCTCATCGCTCGACCCAGGCGTAGTCCCCACTGCAGTCGGGCTCTCGCTCCCTCCCACCCGCACGTCAATATCCTCCTGCGGCCGCCCATCCAGCGTGACCTTCTCCCCACTCCCAAGCCCCATTTCCAAGTCCCCACTCCCCGCCTCCACATCGCCAATCTGCGGATGATCGCGATTAACCACAACCCCACCGCCCGCATGCCTTACGTGGTCCATCCAGTCCGGCTGCGGCTGGTGCGTCGCCGTCGTATGCCGCGACCACGTTCTCGACACCGAATGCACCCTTCGCCCGAGTGAAAACGACGGAATCGACAGCCCGTGGATCGTAATGCTGCAGAGCACCATAAACGCGCATATCGGCTGAATCGTCTTCGCCAACAGCGCCACCTGCGGGTCCTCCGTCGACCGCGGGCTGTCCACCAGCACCTGCGTCGCGAGCGTCGAGATAAACACCGCGCCCACCCCAATAGGCCAAAGTGCCCGCTGAACACCGCCTCGCGTGCGGTCTTGATGTCGGGGATCCAGCGGTAGAGCGCGACCATGATGGGCAGGCGGCGCAGCAGAAGAATGCAGATGGCGAGCACGACGAGACGCCACACCTGCAGCGTCGTGTGCGCGGGGTCCTGGAAGCTCGCGAACGGCATCCACGCGCCGACGTATACGAACGCGGCGACGTTGAAGAGAAGATCGATCACGGAGGAGAAGACGGACTCTTCCGTTTGGCGGTTGAAGAAACCGTCCCACGCAAAAGCAGCGCCGCAGGCGAAGGCGCTGAGGAGGTCGTCGGAGCCGAGGAGGGTGGTGAGGCCGATGGTGAGCAGTGCGAGGGAGACATATTGCGCGACGTAAGAGTGCCGGTCGATCAGCGAGTGCCGTTCGGAGAACTTCATGAGGTAGCGGAACGAGAAACCGATGAGGGAGCCAATGACTACACCGAGGATGACTTGGTCTGCAGGCAATCGTCAGCATGGGTCAGTGAGTAGAGGAACGGCGACACCCACATAGCCATAACTCGAGAAACCAGTGTTGAATGGCTTCTTTCGTTGTGCTATCCAGAATGAGATAGAGGGCGATGTAGAGGAAGGGGAACGCGGCGGCCGTCGTTACAGCCGCTCTCTGCAGCGAGCAGGTGACGAAATATGGGCGGGTACATGCTTGTCGGCGTATTTCCCACCAACGACAGCAGCGGCGAGAATAGGGTCGGTGGGAGTGAGGCACGCAGCGACGGCGAGGGACGAGAGAAAGTTCAAGCCCGGAATAAGTGCGAAGATGAGCGCCGCGGGAAACGAACCAGCCCTGTGGGAGTGGTCAGTAGACCGAAATTGAATAAGGCAATTCGATGCATTGAGCGATCGCCGCGGATGAATTCTCCTCGCGAGTGGAGAGGTCCTGGACTCACCCAGATCATGACGGGTCCCAGGAGGAAGAAGAGACTCTTCCAATGCCGTCGCATGTAGGCCTTGGGCAACTCGACTCCAATGGCAAAGACTCCAATGGCGAGAACGACACGCGCCAGCTCGAGGGTGATCATATTGACCGTTTCATCTGAAGACCGAGTGTTGGAGACGAAGGAGGAGTAGACGTAGAGGGTATCGTGACAAGTTGTGTGAGGCCGATGAGGTTGTGGGTGCAGACAAACACAAACGGCGATCGCGTCGACAAGTGTCCAAAATAGAATTTTGAAGGGAAATTTTGGAGGGAAGGAATGAGCGTTAGATTCTTGTTCAGAGCGTCCACGCACCATTGTTACCACCCCATCCGCGGGGATTAAAGATATTCGCGCCGTACGGGCCTGCAACCTTCGTTAAAACCAATGTCTCGTCCCTGCATTAAAACGCACCAATAACGACTCCAAAGAGAAACGCCCAGCAAGCCTCTCCAACGTAGAGTTTCTCGCGCAGAAACAAAGAAAACATCCCAAACTGTGGTGCGCGGCGTCATGGGTTAGCGTAGAACGCGACAAGGCACGTACGGACACACCAGGACGACGAAGCCCCCGAGGGCGGCATAGACAATATGCGGGACGGTCACGTCAATCTGGCATCTCGCGTTGAGTGGACGCGGTGGTCAAAGCGGGGAGCGGAACGCACGGGGTTGAATTTTGCCATTGGAACTGTTTATCAGACCCGATTGGACGGGCGGCGAACGGCGAAAATCGCGCAGGGTGATATGGCGCGTGAACTGACGGCAGGGCGGCAAACAGCGGTTGAAGTTGAACCACAAGGGCGGGCGTCAGGAGGAAGGGAGAGGCGGGCGTTGGAGGCGATAACGGCAAGAAGAAAAGGGGATGACCAACAAAAAGCGATCGGCGGTGGAGTGCGGGCTGAGTATTCTTGGCGCGGAATTCGAAACGGCTTCCAGGTCCGATTATCCGCAAGTTGGATTCAACAAAGGCGCGAATGCAGGATTTGCAGCCTTTATACGTTGCACCGCCTGCGTGCCTGCCAGGGACAACGAGGTGCAAACGGGGTAGACGAACGATCCACGTGTGGCGGCCATCACCACAATTTCGTTGTTGTTTTGCGCTCTAGTTCCTACGCTTCAATACTCTGCCGTCTCATGACTGGGTGCTGTAATCTTGGCTGCTCGGCCTCCTCCTCGGCGCAGGATATCGTCTCGCTGGTGTTTAGACTCCAATCAGTCTCACCGTTGGGCGAATTCACATTAACTCGCAGCTGGTTTCCCTTGGATCTGGCTCAGCAGCCTCGAGCTCTTGCTTTTAGCAGTACAGGCGTTTCAACCGTGTGGGCTTGGACACCGAGATATGCAGCCGCAGGTGAAGCCGCTCGCAACCGCACTTAGCACTACCCCCCGATCCTCGGCGTCTCTGGTTTTCCCTGTGACAATTCATCTCAGTACAGCAAGCTGAGGTTCATTTTGGGCGACAACATCACCGGTACCGTTTCTGCGTTCCTGGCGCAGGTGCCAAGACTTGGGTCCAGAGGTCACATCACATTAATTGAAAACATACTTTGGCTGGAGGCTCTTCACGATGCCACCGTGCGGCTCCGATCGCTGGAGGCAATGAGAATCGACTTTGGAAATCCGTCAGCTAAAGCCTTTGCAAAGGGAAAATAAACAGAACGAATTCCTCCCTCAAGTGCTGGATGGCAGTGGACGCCATCGGTCTTGGCGCCTACCCATGTCGAGATATTGTGCCAAGTACTTTTCGCCTCGAGTGCGTTGGACTGCGCAATCGCGTTAGCCATCTGCAATTTGGACTCTTAGCAAACCAAGACGGCTCTCACGAGGGCACTATTTGAAAGAAAGACTGAATGAAACCCCTGGCCATGGCAGCGAGAATGATTCTTGGCTCCCCCACCTCCGCACTCCACGCGCGCGATCTGGACAATTGGCCTGGCACCAAGAGTTACTTCCTTACCGCATACCAACCCCATATCGTACGCACCAAGCTCTCTGTTCGTACGGCGGCCCAATAGCTCCTTCCTCTGCCAGTTAAAAAAACATCCGTGTGCGTTGCGCTATTGCTGCGGCGTGCGATACCTCGGCCGAGGTCGCGTCGCGTCGCGTCGGTCGAGGAAGAGGTAACGCGGCTTTCCCTCATCAGTCGGAAATCCAGGTAGGGACCGGTCTATGAGGACGCAAAGCACGCTGGGTGGACGCAAATGACGCTGGATGGTGGTAAGAAGAGAGCTAGAAAACCCATAAGAAGCCACTGATATTTTTACTCAATTACCGCTTTTATTTGGGGCCAAAGGTTCAGCCAAACTCTACCTCGCGCTTCCTTCGTTCCTGGGCTACAACTTGCTACCTCTGGGCACTGGACGGGATTAATCCTCGCTCGCAAGACAACTGTAAAAAGAAGAAACGCGACTTGAAGCTCCTGGTTTGAATGAATGAAGCGCAAGATCTGATACCCGGTGCACGAAAAGGGCCGGGAAATTGGATTTCCTCGCACGTATACAGGCCACGGGTCTCAGTTCTCATCCCACTTGCGTGTTTAAATATCTTTATGACGAGCTCTTCTTTGGATCTTGTGGTATTTTTCTTTGCCGTTGATTCATCATCCCGAGGACGGGTGTCAAAATTCTACTCGGTTGGATTGATTCCGAGTCGTTCAAGTCACCTCTGCGCCGCAAGTATACTCAACGCATCGCTGATCTCACAAGGCAAGGCTCTCATCGCCTCACAATTTAATATCGTTGGGTTATCGGAAACAAGCATCCCGAGCCAATGCATATATATGCTTTCGCCGCCCACTACCTGAAATTAACGCGGCCTTAGTTGCCCCAGGAAATAAGCAAGTCACGGTCTAGAATCTACAACTCATTCAATTAAATTGAGGGTTTTTCCGGCATCCCAGAGGAACTTCAACTCTTGTATAACCCTCAAATTACCTTCCGCAGAATTTGGGTCCGTGTCCCCACCATTACTAGTACGCTGATTGCCATTAATATTCCCTAACCAAAATAACGAATGCCCCGCGCCAAGACTTTCTGTTCCGGAAATTAACCGCTCCCCTCCAAACCTGACATTTCCTTCGCCTTGTGCGTACATATCACTCCTACTGCAATTCACCCCTCCCGCTGACGTCGGATTTCGCAGCCTGGGGCGCACCCCAGTATCGTTGAGTCTGGCGTACAGGAAACTCAAAACCGGTCCCGGACGCACCATGTCCTCGCTCCCCAGCGCGCACACCGCCTGGACGGACCACACAGACAGGCGTGCGGGAATGGCTTTAAACTGAAGATTATGGTATTGCCTAAGCGAATTTTACTTCGCCTCGGCTTCCTGAAATTGATTCCCCAGCATGCGACATTCAGATTACGGGGAGCTCTTCACATACCGAAAACTGATTGGTGCACTCTCCTCTCAACTGCCAACACGATTTTATTTTCGACGGAGGAATCGAAGAAGTCCCCCAACTAGTGATGTTCGGGTCGGGTCGGGCCCAAAAGCCCGGGCTTGGGTCGGGCCGGGCAGGGCTTGGGCCCACAAGATATCCTGAGCCCGACCCTACCTGAGGGTCGGGCCCGGGTCGGGTCGGGCTCGGGCTCAAGCCCGGGCCCATCAGTATATTTTCTAAGTGTGTTCGGTAAGGTTCAACTTTAAATTTTGAGCATACATTACTTGTATTTTACCTTGGTAAAGCACTCAATTATGTTTTGATAGCCAGCAACAACCCACTGACCTTGTTTCGAGCACTCTAATCTCCACGGAACATTGTATGAATATCGACTCACCTGCCCATCCTTGAGTGAGCACCAAAGGGAAAAGATACTTCAAATCAACTTCAGTTGCAGGTAAAATTTAGGTTTTCAACCCAACTCATCGCAAAATTTTGACTTGGGATAGTCATGTGGTTGGGCCCGGGCTCAAGCCCAGGGTCGGGGGCCCTGAGAAATTCTGAGCCCGACCTGAGCCCGACTTGGGCCCTACTTTGGTCGGTCGGGTCCGGGCTTAAAAAGCCCGGGCTTGGGCTCGGCTCGGCTCAAGCCCCTGACCCGGAACATCACTACCCCCCAACTTCCTCCGCTCAACACAGCTACCAATTCCTTCGATGGAGTTCCGTCAACCCGCCCTCCACGCATCGAGCCCTCGACTATGCAGGCATCTCGCACAAAGCCCCCCTCCTTCGCAATGCGCTGAAATTTTCTGCCACCCGACAGTCTGCCGAAGATAGGCGCTTCCGCCGGCAACGACTCACGAAGTGCATCCGCCACGGAAACACGGCTCGGAAGGACATCCGACCCGCTGCTTTTTTTGGTTCGCCCGTCTAAATAACTTGGTTCTGGTCCATGTTGGCCACTCTTCTCTGAGAACCTGGCGGGGCAAAAATATGCAGGTGCTGAGTCAGCATTTTCTATGGGGTGGGGACGTACATATAAATTCAGTTTGCAGTCTCTAGGGAGGATTCGCATCTCAACCCACAGTTGCATAACGTTCCAATGAAGGTCCTCGTACTCGGGTACGGTTAATCCCACCAAATTCAACCCTGAGTATTTTTGTCTGACGCATTTGCGTAGCGCTACGGGTTTTTTAAATCGGTTTTCCCGCGCTCAGGCGTTGTCGCGAGCGGGACATATGGGTATATGGAATGGCTCGTACCCAGTCTAAAGCCAAAATGTTGGCAGCGGAAGAAAGTGTGTGCATATATGACATAGCAGGGAACATCGTGTTCATTTTCCTTTCCCTTCAACAGTTATCCCTGTCCTAGGGGACGTCGACTCTGACGCGTGGATCCCGCTCATCGCGACCCTCGACGCCATATTAGACGCAGTCGTTGGGCCAGATCAAGCCAACCTGGCGCGCACCACGCTCGAGGCGCGTCACAAAAGCCGCAACCGAACTCCGCCCCGCCGGTGCACCGCTCCTCTCCTACATTTACACGTCGGGCACATGGGTCCAGGGCGACAGCCGCACGGACGTCGTCACCGACACCACGCCCATCGTCCGCCCCGTCGAGCTCGTCGCCTGGCGTCCAGCAATCGAGCAGCTCGTTGTACGCAGCACCGCCGTGAACGGCATCGTCGTCCGTCCCGCGCTGTTGTATGGCCGCTCTGCGTCCATCCTCGCGCCGCTCTTCAAGGCCGCTTCTCAAGGCCGGGTGGTCTGGCCAGGGACGCCGGGCGGTCGGTACTCTGTGATCCATCCCGATGACCTGGCAGATTTGTACGTCCGAGTTGCGGAGAAGGCGTCGCTGCTTGGCGGCAAGATCTTTGATGCTGCGAATCCCAGCACGGAGTCGTGGATGACCTGCTCCAGAAACTCGTACAGATCTCGGGGGCAAAGACTCCGTACGAGTACAGGAAACCGGAAAATTGTGCGTGGATTCCTTTGTATCGTCCTCGCCCCACATAATGTTGCTGAAATGGCGAAATTCAACACAGTATTTGAAGAAGCTGTGCAATCTACGGGACTCGTTCGCCCGTATCTTGCAAATACGTTGTTGGGTTGGTGGTGCAAAGAAACCGGGTTTGATTGACGGACTCGATACGTATTACGCTGCTTGGCTTGCCACTAGCACATAAAGAAGGATAATAAAGATTTATGCTTACGGAACTGAACTGTGCCGACGGACCGCGGCAGACTTCATCAAATGCAGGGGGGGCACCTCGGTGTGAACGGCCCATCATCGCCATCGTCGATGTTCAACATGCCGTCGTCGTTCAACATGCCTTTGTTCGTGGTCTTTGAACTAAACTAACATTTATGCACAGAAAGACATCACCACCCCCGCCGGTCGACAGTTTAAAACCTTTCAGTGCGGCTTTAGAATTAAACACCCTGGAATGAGTGCCAAGGCTCGGTGGTTCCCTGGTTCGACCAAGCATTCAAATGGCAGTGGGTGACTGAAAACACGGTTTTAACGAGGTTGACGCAATGCCAGACATCCGACCCGACCTGACAGTGGTCGAAGTTTGACCCAGTTTCGGCTCAACAAAAACCCCATTTTTGCGAATCTTGGAGATGTTAAATACGGCGAGGATCGCACTGCATGCCATGAATAAGGTAGCGTCTCCCAGGAGTTTTCCCTGGAAATTTAATGGGTAATCCGAACTAGGGAAATGCTTGTTCTAGTTACCTGGGCAAATGCTACGTCGACGCAATGAATCCCGAACCATAGAGCTCGGTTGAAGTCACTCACCGGCGTCCATGTCCGAAACAGATACGAGCAGGGTCCTGCTCCGGTTCCTTCTCCTCCATGGCGATGAACCTGCTCGGATTGAAAGTCATCGGGTTTTTGTATCGCTCCGGATCGTGCGTCATTTTCCTAGGAATAGTTTATCATTCGTATCCTTGGTTCAGACTCGGAGTGGCTTCACCAAATGTTCGTTATAACCAGCGAATTTTTGGGAATTAGCATAGGCGCTGAAGTTTCGTCCTTGTGATATACAAGTCTTCGCGTGCACGATGAGGTATATCTATCAAACCTTCAATAAAACGGGAGGAAACAGAGATCAATACATACTGATGGGTGCCGCCACATGCCAGCGCAATGTCTCCTTGCACAGAGCGTCAACGTAGGGAAGTTGAGAGCGATCAGATAGCTCTGGGAGCCGATCGTTCCCAATGACTTTGTCGAGTTCTGCTTGCGCATTTGCCTGAACTTCGGGGGTAGAGAAGCATCGCTAAGAAAAACGCCTCAATTTGTGCTGCAGTCTATCATTGTTAATTCAGTCGCAGCTCGATCAACGATAGATCAAGCGTACTGTGTCACTACCTCCAACCTCCAACAGATGCGGCAGCCCATTTAATCAGATAATCGTCCGTGGGTCGTCCCTCCTCTAATAAACTAGAGGTGACAGATACTTTCGCGGTTCCGGCAGCCTATGAATCGGGAAAGTAAAATGAATTGAAAGGCGATGAAGAATTAGGTACCATCTTGTCTTTCACATACTCAAGGGCCACTGTCCACGGTGGGTATGGAGTTGTTTCGACCACAGTTTAGCCGTGGTGTGGAAAGCCGCACCGGGGAGCCAACTCGGGCCAATAACGCACTTGCAAGGATTCAATCGGTGAGGCAACAATTGTTTGGCTAGGCTCACAAGCGGGTAAGGTGTCAACGAGAAATGCTGCTGGCGTGGTAGAGTGCACGAAATTGTCGCCCGCTGTCCGCGAAACATTTCCTGATATGGATCCGTTTCCGGTCCATCCTGCAGTTGGTACCCATAAGCAATTTTCAGAGTTTATCCGCGCTCGTCATTCTACAAACTGTGAACATCATACCCAAACATGGTGAAAGTCTACGGACCGTGGAATTTCCTTCAACACGTTGCGCGGATTTAAAGCAATGTTACGCAGGGCCTTGTGTAACTTCCGATGAGAGCAGCGGAAATAAATTTCTGGACAGAGGTCTGGGTACCAAAGAATTTATGGAAAATCTTTCGTTCCTTCCGCACGCGGTCGCCATACTGACTCAGGGCCATGACGTTGTTGAATCCAACCAGCTCTCCGCCAAACGGGATTACTGGTCGGTCGGAAAAGTAGCCCCACGTGTGTCGAGAACGGCCTCCGCTATCTCGACAGAGTTCACGATGATCATGGTTTGCCCTAGCACGGTCAAGGATGAAATATCGCCTGTGGTATCAAATGTTCGCGATCGATGTGGAATCCCGAGCGCAAACATAACATACCCCAAATGGTCCCGAGTTCCGCGAATTTGAGCCAATGGTTCGAGGTGGGCATGTCTGAGATGTTGCCGACGAAGGGAAGTCCACGCGGACCAGGTGGTAGAGGGACCTTCTTCCGTCTGAGAGCGGATCGAGACCCCACACACATGTATAATTCGACGGCAAGCAGCGATCGCCAACCCCAACAAGGAAAACAGCTGGAGTAGGCCTCCGGCCAGAGGTAGCGCGATGTGGTCCGTCGTTCTTGAGAAGGTCGGCTCCGACAGGACCGGACAAGTCCGTTGCGGCTTCGATTCTCAAAGGGGCACACAGATGCCATGGGAATATATTTAATATGTCCGTCACAGCACTACTATCAATTCAACAGATGAACGCCTGTACTAATTAATTATTTTCGGGTCAGCTCACCTTGCGCCAGTGGGTTTGGCCCAAGCTAAGGGCTCGACAGCGACTCTATCCCTATAAACACGGCGAGGACATAGCCGCAAGTCATGAATATGGTCGTGGTCAGCGAGAAGTTTTTCCTGAAAGACGTTCAGCATTGGCGGGGCAAATATTACAGGTGAAATGAAAGTCAGCAGAAGCCGACTAAATATAGGGCCCTACCGTCTCCATATCCGAAACAAATCCTAGCAGGGATCCTCCTCTGCATGTTTCCGTCTTGGTGGCGATGAACCGGCTCGGGTCGAACGCCATGAGATTAGGATATTTTTTTCGGGTCGTGGGTGACCAGGTTCCTACTTTAGTTAAATAGTGCATTTCTCCCGAAGCGTAAACAGCGAACCCGAGATTGAGAATGACCAAAGAGTTTTTCGGAATGAAAACAGGCTGGGCTCCTCTCGCTGGTTAGATAAAATCCTCGCGTGCTCGATGCGGGATCCCTACGACAAAAATTCAGAGGACTGAGAGGTAGAATAATGCGTACCCCTGGGGGCTGCGTTGTAAGGGTCTATTAGAAATACCGGGAAGCGGCTCGGCCCTAAACGAGTCCATTAAGCTCCCTCTGCGCTTCCGCCTGAATTTCTGGGTAGAGATATATCGTAAGGAAGAATGCCTCGAGCGGAGGAAGTCTGTTCCTCGCACGTCAGTTGGAACCGTCACTTTTGTTTGAATTCGCACGGTACTACTTCCACTAGCTTGAATCGCAGATGCGGCCCATTTTATCAGGTGGTCGTCTTCCGGTCGTTCCTGCAATAAAGTAGAGGTAAAGGAATTCTCGCTGTCACCTATGCCGGATGCCTGTGTGCGAGTGAATGAACATATAAGGATTTGCAAAACAACTCGGGTTACCATCTGGCTTTGAGATAGTCGTGAGGAGCGTTGACAGTGTTTGGTCGATCTTCGCCCACTCTTTGGCCACGGTACGGAAGCCCCGCGGGTAAAGTACTCCGGCCAGTAAACGTACTAGGTGGTGCTAATGGTCAGGCAAGGAAAAAATAGACTTCCACTGGAAACGCACAGATAGGTAGGATATTGGCAAGAAAGGTGTGAGTTGGGTGGTCCGCGCAAAAAATATTTGCGCTCAGGTCAAACAGTTCAAGGAACGGGTCATGTCCGTCAGCAAGGTGGTAACCGTAGGCAATTCGCAACAGGACTGCTCCAGTCAAGATATAGAAAACATCAGATGAACACCGATGATTTGCAAAGAGTAAGGAAGAAGGCTGCCTTTCACTGCGTTAAGCCGCCCCGTCGGCAGAGGTTGCCGACGTCTGACGGCGTGACGGCCTGTGCCGATCATGGAAACACAGTCTGCCGACGCCAAATCGGCACACGTCGGTACACGTCGGCAGATGTCTCAACGCCGCTTAACGCAGTGTTTGAATTCACTCCACCGCACCTTGCGGATTCAACATTTACATATCGCAAAAATTGGCCAATCTCCAATGAGCGGCAGAAATCACCTTTGAGGTGGCCGAAGAGCTGGTGAAAGTGAGCACGTTCCGGAACCCAACCAGTTCACCCCATCTGGACGGTCCGAAAAGTTTCCGCCCTTGGACTCGAGAAGATCTTCAGTGACTTTGGCCGAATTGAGTCGTGTTGAAGACAATGGTGGAGGTGATGGTGACGGGATGGACACTGAGAAGAGAAGAAAATTCAATCAACTTGCCATTCGACATGAATTTCAGAACAAGAGGCCAGAGAAATCGGGTGGATATCCATGCTGCGCCAGCTCGGCCTTTGTGAGGGGCACCCATACCCACTTGCCCTTCTTCATCTTCATCTCCATCGTCAGCTTCCCCAACTGCATCATCATCTCGTTTTCCCCGTTGGCCCGCATCACCAGTCCGTCACGAACGAACTGCTGGACGCGACTAACCCACTTGCTGTGGTCGATCGTGGCCAGGTGCTGGCGGTAGATCACCCCTGCGGCGCCTGGCTGATGCATCTGAGGGTACACCTCCTGAACGACATGATCTTCCATCTTGAAGAAGACGCGCAACTGCCCGCGATAGTTGCGGGCGGCATCATGTTCACGCAAGGTCTTTTCAAGCATATCCTCAAGCGGACCTTTAGCGCGTATCCCTTTTCCAAACAGGGCCTCCAGCTGAACATTGCTTAGCATGGCGCATCCCTCGACTGAAAATGCGACGCTAGGATTTTCGTTGCAGTCAGGACGGTACTTGAGCAGGACAACCACTCCGCGAACAGAGAACGGAAATTTGTCGATGCCGCCCTCGAGAATCATGGCAGAGGAAAAGGCGCTCTGGAAAGAGCATTCATGCACCTGCCGCCAATCAGCCCAACCGCGAAATCTGCAGGGAAAAAACGACCAACCTCGATGAAGTCTGTGAGCAGGCGTTTTCGAATTGCAAAGGGTGGGAACGTATGCGATGACGGCGCGTCGGCCATGGCGGCCACAGTTTGCTTGCGCATCTGACAAACTGTTCTGTATCGCGTGAATAGGAAACCGGCGAGGCCTTTCGTAGAGAGCGTACTTGTGAACCGGCCATGCTTTCTTCTGGCACTCCTTGGAACAGAAAGAGGCCTCCTGTGGAATTAAAGCTCTATGCGCCCCGCGTATGACTGAAAACTAAACGATCTACATGGCACTTGAGCATACGGGAAACGATTTCTTGCCACTTGGCTTTTTGAAACAGCCCATACATTCGTTCATCTTATAGTATGTATCGCCCACAGACGCTGGGGTGAATTTCAGGTTCAAGTCGCGGCTCATGGCTGACGAGTGTCGGCAAAGCACACAGATCTTCGAGGAAAGAGTGAAGGGAGAACTTTGAGTTCACGTGCCCCGCAACGCGCCAGTGACTGATGGGCACAACACGACCAAAGTACTAGTGAGGTTGAAAAAATGGCATGATAATCCAATCCTACGGCAAAGAGACACGG
>JARJCM010000835.1:0-17298 GCA_029233265.1 Mycena alexandri | reverse complement strand
TGACATGCTGATGCAGAACTACGAGACCTGAACAGGTGAGTAGTTTAATACTGTTATATGCCAAGCCGCGGGGTTAAGGGATAGTGGAACAGTCGGCCGGAGTCGTACAAGGTACTCCGGAATAACCGGGGTGCCGGAGAGTAGACCGGAGTAACCGGTAGTCGACAAAGGGGATCGGCGGAGCTGCTTGACACAACACCACTGAGGCGCAGGGTGAGCGTGTACTGCCAGGTATCGTCTAGAGGAAAAGGAAGGGTCTGGGGAAGAGAGGAGCGACTGGCACCACTCGGAAGGGGGGAAGCGACGTTTATTAAACTACTGAAGAACAGGAGTATGCTAGCTGATTAATTAAATAGTGTTGGATCCTAATTTAGTGTAAAGGAGATAAAGGAGAAACATGTGGACGAGCATATGGTTGAAAGAATAGAAGAAGTCCATAAGCGGTAAGAGAAGTTCGACCTGTATCAGTATTGATCTTGGGAAATGAAACATGAGGTGATGAAATCTGCCATGAGGCGATGGAAGGCAAGAGGGGAACATGTGGAGAGGTCGTTACCCCTTGATACCAGCCACGACTGACCGCGAGAAGTCATTCCAATACTAATACCAGGATTCCGGTTTGGCTCCGGGTTTCCGGTTGACTCCGGAAACACCGGAGTGGACCGGAGTGCCCATAGAGAACCGGAGTGGTCTTGGTGACGAAGACCATGGTCCAGGGGTGTGGTTGCATGGATTATAACAACCCCGTGGCGCAGCCGGACGACTCCAAGGTCGCTTCTGGTGGTGCTGCGAGTGCTGAGGAAGACGCAGACAACGAGGACAAGTGTTATATCCATGCACCATGACCTCTGACGAAACTACTCTGATCGGTCCCTCTGGCTCCGATCGCGCTCCGTCTTCTCGGAGCGCATCGGACCGCCGGAGCAACGGAACGATCGGAGCTCCGACAAAACATCGGAACGAACTCCCACCATCTGACACCTTGGCAAACGCCATCCCACACATTCCTTATTATCCTAAGTCCTCCGACTTCTTACTTATTGTTTCAACATCGTTCCTTTTGTCACCTGACTTCTTCCTCTCCTTTCGGACTTACCTTTATTGTTATGTCCGCATGGTTTCTAACATATCTCCTTTACCTATTACAACAAGGAGCTCTAGTATTTAATCTTGTCCTACATCCTCCTGTACTTCAGTTTTATGATAAACGTTGCTTCACCCCGTTCCTCGTGAAGTAGTCTGGTCGTTCCGCTCCGACACTCCGCCGGAGCTCCGCTTCTATCATCTCTCTCCCTCTGACAATATCCTGCAGTAATGCTCGCCCAATTATCCCCTCTGTGGCGTAGCATCATCCAGTCCGCCTTTCACCAGCTCCGACTCCGGACTCTGGTTCCGTTCTGTCCGGCCCGCCGCTCCGCTTGTATCTGTTGTTAGTTCGACTGGCCCTATATCCCTCCGTACCATCTTCTGGACGACTCGGATATAACAGTATCATAAAACTCACCTGCTTGGTATTGTTTGCTATGTCGTCATCATCGCTCCGTACTACACCTTGGTTCCTCCTGTCGCCGGCATCTATGCGGTACAGGGCTGAGTTGTATTCCTCCGCACAAATCAACTTCGAGCCTACCGACAATAAGTGCTCATCTGATCTCGTCACTACGGATGCTAGTCACTACCCCATCTCGGTGATTACCACTCCGTTCGGTCCTCCGGAAACTGGGTCTGTCCGAACCAGCTTCACCACTTATACTTCTCCGGCATCGCCCTCTCCGTTGAGATCCGACTCTGAGTCGATCTTCAGGACCGGCAGTCTGCTCAGGAAGAGCTGGCCTCCTCGGGCACCTGGATCCCGTCATTCAGTGATCCATCCACCCTTCCGGAATCCACCACACTCACTCCGTCTGAGCCTGCGCCTACTCCGAGTCCCTCGGACCGCGGCCTCGACGGTGAATATCAGCACATTGATCAGTATTGCTCTCCCATCCATTCTCCACCTCATCCACCAGTCCCTGGTTCCCAGGCCTCGTACTATGACCTCGGACCAGTTCACATCCCATACCCGGAATTTTTCGACAGCACCAATCCGTTGAAAATCGATTCGTTCATCACCCAGTGCTTCGCGCACTTCTCCGGGCGTCCTCGGACATACGCCTCGGACAATGACAAGATTGCCTTCATGCTCCACTTCCTAAAGGGGCAGGCAGCTGAGCTTTTCAACAAATCGGGCCGTGTCGAAGAGTTTTCCTGGCATGGAAACTTTTCCACGTTCATCGGGGAATTCCTGGATGTGTTCGGACGTCGGAGTCGTCACGCTGATGCGGACTACGAACTCCGACGCCTCCGGATGAAACACAGAGATCCAATTGGGCCATTCCTCGAGGAGTTTGAGGCTCTCACTCCGTTCATGGCCTGGAATGACTCCGCAGTCTGCCACGCTCTCTACTCCGCGCTTCCACTCCGTATCACCATGCAGCTCGATGATCTCGTCACGTATCCGTCCAGCTATGCTGGACTCCGCTCCCTAGTGATTCAGCTCGATGCCAAACACTGGCAGGCGGTACTACTGGTGGGGAGCGCGACTCCAGAGCAGCCTGTCGGTACTCCGGAGCAAGGGAATTGGGCCGACTGTGCTCGCGGGTTCTTCGGAACGCCTCTCAGTGCTCCTGCAGGCTCCGAAACCCCCGCTGCCAACAATCTGCTGTTCTCCGGCACTCCGGAGCCACCAGTCGTTGCCGAACCTAACCCCACTCACTCTGACACTTCCTCCGACATGCCGTCACTCATGTCGTTACCGATCCACCACGACTCGCCCACTCCGCTCTCTCCGATCTCCTCCGGACCCCTGTGCGTTTACCAAGTCGCGGTTCCGATGGAGGTTCGTCGAGAACGCAAGCGCTCCACATCCGTTGTGGGCCTCCTTGTGCAGGAAGGCGGTCGCGCGGGACATCTCCGCAAGAGCGAAGCTCTGAGACGTCAGGAGTTGGACCTCTGCCGGTATTGCAGTTCTCCGCTCCACCAGATCGGCGGTTGTCCTCGTCTAGTGCGTACCGGTACTGATCACCGCAGATCCTCATTGGCTCCGTTGTACAAGGTCATCAGCAGCAGCGGATATTCCTCCGGTCAGGTCTCCGGACCTTCGGACCTTTGATTTTGACGACAAATAGCACTCTGCAACTCCGTCCGCGACTCAGCGTCGCTCCGGAGTTCATCTTGGGATCCCTCACCTCACCTCGCCACGTCACACACACGCATCACGATATATACCAACATCGGCTCCATTCACTCCGTTAACGACTACCCGCTCTTCGGAGCCGGGCCTCATGATTTCCAACAAATCTATATCAATCCTAGAGATTGCCTCGGGATTCAACTCCCGCTACATATCGGATCTTTTTCTCCTTGTCTCAGAATAAATGTACTTGTACTTATTTGCGAATCTAAGGTTTGAAACCTCCGTTGCGGGAACTCCAGCTGATCATGAGCTTCAGTTCACTCCGGTACCTTCGGCAATTCTCGACTTCATTAATCGGCAGTCCATCTGTCTCCATCCAACTTGGTGTTGTCATTCCGATATGGCTATCTGCCATGGAAACTGTGTCAATGTCTTCTCGACTCTTCTTTGATCTGGATCCTGGAACCTTGGCGGCACTCCACTTCGCTCCGTTGAGCGACCGAAGTAGCACCAAAACTAATCCGACCAGTATTCTCTGGGTTTCAAGTGCGCGCACGACCGGCAAACTAAGCCGGATATTGCTGTGGTTGTTCCAACTATGGACGGACGTCTACGTCTACACCACCCAATTCTGACACCTTCACCAAATAACGCTCCGGTTCACTCCGCTTGCATTTCTCGGGCCTTGCGCCAACGTTCGTTCTTCGGAATGTTCCTCCGAGGCTTTAGGTCTCAACCGCTCGCACTCCGGCATCGCTCCGGACCTGCCAGCAGTTCTTCGGAACATTCCCCGTCCTTCGGGACATTCCTAGGCTCGTCCAGGGACCTTGGCTTACGCCCCCTCCTTCGAGTAAACACCACTCCGGATCGTCGTTACGAAGACTGGCCCCTTCTCTCGACCTCCGGCAGTACCCCGAAGCACTCCGCTTCACTCCCCATGGCACTGGACCATGTCCGGTCATCATACCTCCCTATCCCCAGTTCATCCCATACCATGTTGATTGTTCTACAACTCGTGGAGCTTTCGACCCTCGACAGGCGTGTAAGAGCTTATAGGGAAATGTCTAATCCACATCATTTCCGCCAAGCCCTCGTCTCGAGTACTTCAAAACCTCCGCGTTCACTCCGGTCCTTTTCCGCCTCGGTCGGACGCTGTTCATCGGAACCGCGTTCCTCGACAAAGCGGGTAAGAGCTCAACGGAAACCGTCTAACCCACATCACTTCCACCGAGCCTCCGTTTCGACTTCGCTTCTTCGCTGGATCGCTCCGGTCGTTCCGGATCTCGACACTTGGTCCTGGAACCCCTGGCGCGCTCTCCAGGCTGTGTTCTTTCGACCTTCGGAATCAACAAAACGACTCTTCGACCTGGTATCCCCGGAGCTGAGACACGTTGTCACCTACACCGTGTTCTCACCTCCTACCCACTCTTCCGCCTTCGGACTCCATCGTTGGCGGATACCCTGGGCATGTTCCGTCGGAACGCCGCCCTCTTCGGACATCGTCACAAAACAACCTAATGTTCCGGACTGCGTTCGGAGCTTGAGTACCTCGCCCCAACAGTTCCGGACCACGACGGGAGATCTGTGCCTCCTGGTGTCCGCTCTCTGAGCGTTCTCCGAGGTCTGCACGGGCTTCTTCCTTCGCCCCGTGGCGAAATCTGTTCCAACAATCGAGTTGTTAGGGAAATCGGAGCTATGTGTAGTCTGTGGGCAAACTACCCTAAGAGGGGGATACACCATACGACTATTCATCAAAATTATCAAAATTCCGATTCTCTCCAGCAGGAATTGCTCAAATAGCCATTACCTCGCTGAAAAACCCTACAAATTCCACTAGTCCATTCCATCACATCGGAATCGACTATCCATCTGTCCAGTCGTATACGGAATGAGTTCTGTCACCGGACTCTCCTATCCATCACGACACACATCCGCGCTTGACATCGACTCGCTTCGCGACATATCCGACCCCTACTCTCCGCTCCGGATCGACAGATCATCATCCGGATGCCGATTGAGCAACACGGAACTCACGGAACGATAACACTGTATCCCATACGTCTGCCTAGCGTCCATCTGCATACTCTGTACACTCCGATCCGTACCACGCGTCATCTCGGACTCGGATTCACGGATAAAAGCTCACCGGAAACGTCTAACGACTTGACTTCCACCGTAGCCCCCGTGTCGACCTCTGTTGACCTCCAGTTCATCTCGGAACGTTTCGGACCCCGCAAGGACCTAACAAGCGTCACATACAACTATTATGTGTGATATATCATGACCATATCTTCCAGTTCTATCGGATCACAACATGTTCCAAGCAGTCGAATTCCATGTTCTCACTAGCGCCTGGATCACGACATCGTGCATACGCGTTGTTCGTCCATCCATCCATTTCAGCCGACTTCTATTCTATTATCGGCATCATCTGGCATACAATTATTTGGCACCATCGAGTTCGGACGGAGTTCCGCGAGCGAGAATCATCCTCGGAACCACTCCTACCAAACTCCGGAACCATTGCCTATTCTATTCCCTTCAGAATCCGCGCTTGAGTTGTCTCCGACTCCGAATAATGCTGTCCTACGTCTTCGGAGCTCCGACAATTCACCAACTTGCGGCTTGTCCGGTTTCAAGTCAACATCATCGACCAATCAATATGGTGACCATGTCTGACGACTCCATTGGTCTGTTAATCATCGCACGAATCGACACTTGGCATGGCCATTGCACTCCGCTCCATCGGACCTCGTTCTGACATCATATCGGAGCCAATGGACTGCGCTAAAACGCGTCCCATTCGTCCGATTCCTTACCATGGATGTTCTCCGACATTTCGGAGCTCATCGGCTAGTACAAAATAACGCCGCTGAGTCTCTCCGATTCAATTGTTCTATTGTTCTTGACACGTTGGACCAATTAGGCCATTGCTAATCTGGTTCTCACGACTTTCCGGACTTCCATTCAACTTATCGCTCGTTCCGGTCACTCCGAGTCCGTCGGAGCTCGTTGCGGTTCACTCCGCCCCACTCCGTTGTCGCCGGACCGATACATTTCGCATTCAAATCCCTATCTACACATCTACCAGCGCTAAAACATCAAGAAAATCAAGAAAATCTATATACATTTTAGTCCGAGTCCAGCTCGATCACCTCCCCGGTGATTGGGTTCCCCGCCGTATCAACCAACGGCACTCTGTTCGCATCGCGGAGCTGCACACGGGAGATGTGCAGGTCCTCGATCGCCGGAACGACGATCGACAACACCCGAGACGCCAACTGCGCCTCGGTCTCCTCCTCCTTCACCCTTGGCTTCCCCTCCCTCTGCGCCTCGTCGGCCCCTTCGGCGGACGGATGAGGCGGGTAACGGTTGCCAATGTTGAGCCCCGGCCAATTCCGACTCCCACTCGCCACCGGCTGGCTGGCCTCCGTGGCCACCACCACCGGTTCCGCGTCTGGAAGCGGTACCCATGGAGCCCCTGGCTCCTCCGCTCCGATTTCCACCCACGGACCCGGGCTGCTCGGCGCGTCTACGTCCATCTTGACGACGGCGGTTGGCGTCATCGTGCGCTGCGGCACGCCATCCCCGAGAGCCCTCTCCAGAGTCCCGCGTTCCTGCGGAACGGGCTCCGAAACGGTCCCCAGGTCACCCTGTCCGTCGTCCCCACTCCGCGCGTGCTCATCGAGACGTGGCGCCGCTTCGGGAGTCCAAGTGGCCTCCCTGGGTCCACCCGGACTCGACGCCGTCGCCCCCGACATTCTCCGCACCCGGAGTCCCCACCTTATCCTCCACCATCCCGTCGCCCTCCTCCTCGCTCTGCTCCGACTCGGCCTCCCGTCTCGGAGCCGGCGCCTCCTCGTCGGTCGTCCACACGTCGCTTCCGAACCACCCGTTTCGACCCCATCCCCAGTCAGGTGTTGAGTCGAAGACCTCCTCGGCGAGCTTGATGATGTCGGTGCGATGGATGGGACCTTCATTGGACATCTCGTCCAGGAGGTCCTGGAGGTGGCTACGCAGTCGCGCCGTCTCCGTTCGGAGACGACGCACCTGCCACCGTTCCTGACCCAGCTCCTTGCGGAGACGGGTCACCTCCGCGGAGTTGTGGTCCGCCCGGCGATGCGCCATCGCGCGCACCGCCTCGAGCCTCTCCTCCCACTCCGATCCCCCTGCAGCCGTTCCGCCCGCGGCGCGCTCACGCCCTTGCACCCTCGGAGCCCCTGCTCCGTCCCGCATCTCAAGAACCTCGCGACGGAGCTCCTCGAACTCCTCGTGCAGGTCCCCGAGCCGGGTCTTGGGCCCGTCCCCCGTGTAGTCGCCCGGGCCCCGACGACCGGAGCAAAGGCGCTTCTTCGGACGCGCCTCCGACTCCGTCCCCGGCTGGCCCTCCGACTTCTCGTTCCTCCGCCTCTTGTTCACACTCGCCTTCTTCGACCCCGACGCTCGTTCGCCGTCGCGCCCGCTCCGTCGTGCGCTGTTGGGGTTGAGGGAGCACTTGATCTTGCAGCATGCGCACCGGACGCAGGTCCGGTAGCGTCCTTGCCGACTTAGCGCCGGAACGACGCACTTGGACCCCGTCTCTGCGCATCGGTCGCAACCTGAAAAAATCATCAATAAAAATCCAAAAATAAAATAAAATGGGGACTTACGCTCCCCATCCTCCAAATCGACCATCTCCTCCGTCGCCGGAGCGCGCTTGACAACGATCACATCGCGTCGAGGCGGTTCGTCGCTCTCCGACTCGTCGTCTCCGTCCGACGCGCCACCCTCCGTCTCCGCCCGTTTCCGCTTCCGCTCCCCGGACACCGTCACCACCGGCTGGGTACCAAGTCCAGGTGGCGGGCCTGGAACTCGCGGTATCGCTCGACTTCGTCCTCCGGGATCGCCTCGCTCTCAGCGAGGAGCGCCGCGATGCGTGCAATGCTCGCTTCGTCCTCCTCCGCCGCTGCCCGAATCTGCCGTGCGAGCTCCGCACGACGATTCTCCCGCTCCCGTCTCTGGCACGGACCCTCTCCGCCTCCCGCTCCTCGTTCTCGGCGCTGACGTTGCCCTTCCCTTGCCTTTGTCCCGACGTCCCTCACCACCGCACGCTTGTCATCCGCTCCATTACTCGATCCGGCGGCACCTCCACTGGTGTTGTTGGTGTTGGCCATTTTGGTTGGGTATTCCGGTGTGTGTTGAGTGGGGTAGATGGTGGTAGCGGAGAGAAAAAGTTTGTTGACTCAAACTTACGGCATCGCGTCACGTGACTATACGGCCTCGGAGCGAGTGGAGCCAGGACCTTTGATTATCGAGGCTAGGTCGGATACCGATTTGGGCTCTGGAAATAAATTTGTCCGAATTTTGCAAGTGCTTGGGCGTAAATCTTTTGTCCGAATTTTGCTTCTAGTGGTCGCTCAGTCGAGACTTTGTCCGAATTTTGCTTCCGACCCGAATTTTCGCGAAACAAACCGCAGTGGCTCAAAAAAAGGTGCAAAAAATTCCATTACTCTGTCTCCTCCTCCTCCTCTATCTCTAAGAGACTGACATTCGACCTCCCTTTACGTCGACTGGAATGGGTGAACTGGACTTCGGGAAGTAGAATGCGTCGATGAAAACATGCAGAAGGATAACAAAGGTTCAGAAAGACAATGTTCAGTTATGATTTCCTCAAGTCCATTGTCCACAAAGCATATCTACGTTGGGTCTTGGTGGCATCAACCCAAGACCAATGGTAACCCAATGTCCGAATTTTGATTCAACCTCAATCTCTGGTGTCCGAATTTGACTTCAACCTCTAGGCTCCGACGGGCAGTTTTGTCCGAATTTTGCCTCAACATCGGGCCGCCAGTTTCAAAATTTTGTCCGAACTGGAGATTTGACCTAGCCTCGATAATCAAAGGTCCTGTGGAGCCGAAAAAATTCAGAATTATATTCAAAAAATCCAAAGACCATTTTTTATGCCTTACGATTCATTATTCACGACTCCAACAGTTATCCTCCGAATTCTCCCATCGGACCTCTACCAACGGACGTTCGCCTAGGGAGTCGAACCCTAGAGGGGGATACTGTTATATCCATGCACTATGACCTCCGACAAACTACTCCGATCGCGCTCCGTCTTCTCGGAGCGCATCGGACCGCTGGAGCAACGGAGCGATCGGAGCTCCGACAAAACATCGGAACGAACTCCCACTATCTGACACCAAGGCAAGACGCCATCCTACACATTCCTTATTATCCTAAGTCCTCCGACTTCTTACTTATTGTTTCAACATCGTTCCTTTTGTCACCTGACTTCTTCCTCCCCTTTCGGACTTACCTTTATTGTTATGTCCGCATGGTTTCTAACATATCTCCTTTACCTATTACAATAAGGAGCTCTAGTATTTAATCTTGTCCTACATCCTCCTGTACTTCAGTTTTATGATAAACGTTGCTTCACCCCGTTCCTCGTGAAGTAGTCTGGTCGTTCCGCTCCGACATTCCGCCGGAGCTCCGCTTCTATCATCTCTCTCCCTCCGACGATCCCTGCAGTAACGCTCGCCCAATTATCCCCTCTGTGGCGTAGCGTCATCCAGTCCGCCTTTCACCAGCTCCGACTCCGGACTCCGGTTCCGTTCTGTCCGGCCCGCCGCTCCGCTTCGTATCTGTTGATAGTTTGACTGGCCCTATATCCCTCCGTACCATCTTCTGGACGACTTGGATATAACAGTGCGCCTACGGTAGCTATACCGGAGAGGTGATCGAAGGGAAAGGCTTTGAAGCCATGACCCATTTACGAAAACCATTGGTGGCCATTTGGACACCTGACCAGACGTCGAGGCTCCGGAATCTTCCGGAGGGTCGAGTCCCGATCCTGAAATGTTCGAAAGAACGGGACTGGCGAGTAGCCAATGAAACCGTTTGCGGCCATCGTGAGCAATAGTGTCTTCATGGCCCAGCTGAGGGAAGTATTGAGGTTGGTTGACAGTGAGTTTTAGTGGTGGTCATTGTTGGGTGTTTTTGAAAAGGACGGTGGGGTTTGGTGGAAAAGGCGTGAGGACCCAAGTCTGGTCACATGCAGAACTATATAGCGTCGTGACTTCCCGTGTTAGGTCAGCAGGCGAGTCTCGACGAAAAAGACAAAATCCTCTAACCTTTCAAACCATGTCGAGCAGCGCAAAAAGGTCGGTAGTTGTCGTTGCGGAAAAGGAAGGTCTTGGCTGATCATCAACGGTAGCCGAGCTGAATCGCCAATCGACTTTCCCACCACGTCGAATAGCGAACTCACCACCGCCACCACCTTCACCGAAATCGCCCACGCCGAGAAGCACGCCCAAAAAGAGGCCGAGGACGACCTTCTGCTTGCCAATAATTACTTCGAACGCATCGGGTGCCATCAGCGCATCCACGAGTATGCAGTCCTCCAGCACCTGAAATCACCCACCAAGAATTCGCTCCGCCTGGTTGTTGAGAGTTTTGACAACCTGTACCACTCTGAAATTCAAGTTTCGCCGCCCCTCTGCACCGAGGGCCACACGTATGACGCCAAGGGCGCTATTGCCCGCGGACGTGCGCTCGCTTTCAGCGAAGGCACCCCCGAGCGAGACCGCGGGGCGTACTACACTGATGGCGAAGCCGCTGAGCGCTACCACAGTGAGGCCGTCGGCGCCCTCGCCGCCAAGACCGCGTGGGCCGATGACATCACAAACAAAATCTTGTTGACGGCTGAAGGCCGCCGCTACGACGTCCTCAAGGACCACCACCCCGCCAACACCACCGCCTCCGGCCTCTCCCTCGAAGAAGCCAAGCTGGCCCTCGAGCACGTCAAAAATCTTGCACAGCGCCTTCTCCCCCGAGCACGGGTGCCAATTTGCGGAGGTAAGCCACTGTTTCCAAATCTTTTAACCGAACTGCGCCTGACCTCTCAACAACCAGACACAGAGCGGGATTGAGGTCGACACCCCCCTCAGTGGACTCGGAGCAGTCGTCTTCGGAAAAGGACCCCACCCGTAGGCAGAGTAGTCGTAGATCTAGGAGCCCCATTCAATCAATTTTTCTTGAGTCAATTGATTTTATTCAAAGTGGGGCAAGAAAGTTATATTCTAAGTGGCGACTACTACACAACGGCGTGAACAAGCAAAAAAAAATCAGTCGCAGCGTCGATGATTGAGGCGTTCCTTGTGGCTGGTGGAGTCGGGGGGGGGCGGGATGGTGGGCTCGGGGTCGTTTCCCTCGGAGTCTGACGGCCATTCCGGGAGATCTTCCTCTTGGACTGGAGGTGGGTGTGGATGTCGTTTGAGATACCCCTCATGCCAGGCTGCGAAGCCGCGCTTGGCGATGGTTGCTCTTGAGCAGAATAAGTCAGATTGGGTGAGTGAGAAAAAAAACATAGTGAGGCGGGCGTAATTGGCTCGACGCGCTGTGATGCGGACTGCGGTTCCGTGAGATGTCTGACCAGTGAATTGGTTTCAGGCAAGTACACAAAGGTGATTCGTCCTCTAGAGGGAAATTACTCTGTCGCGGAGAAACGTAGCTACTTGTACGCTACGGAAGGTTTATATAATTGTGGTGGTGGTGAGATGGTACAATCCGTTTCCGTGAGGATTAGGATGTGACACCGGGGGCAAAGACCCGGGCACATGAACATCATGTGCCTTAAATGCACATGCATCACACATGCGCCGCAGACGGGGTGCACAAAGAAAAAAAAAATTGGGCCCTTTGTGTTCCTTTGTGCGCCCCCTCTGCGGCGCAAGTGCGATGGATGTGCATTTAAGGCACATGAAAATCATGTGCCTGGGTCTTTGCCTCTGGTGTGAGTGCTACGTCCCATTCACACCGCTTGGGTCGTGACCTCGACCGGTGCACTTCAACATCTGAAGGTGCCGCCACTCGCGCACCATACACAGGCGGCCGGCGCCCACTCCCGCATGTCGCGCGCTCCAGCGAGGTATAAAGTCGTACATTGTGGTTTTTGCCTGATGTGTTTGAATCATGAAAAAGTTGAGGCAGCGGAACGTCGCAGCGGTTTGTGGGTGTTCGTGGGTGGCGGGGGGTACCAGCGGTGGCGAAGTAATTCTGTACGTCGTTTTGTTGAATGTCGTTGTTCGCAGCCGCAAAAGGCCACCGCGACCACGTGAATGTAGCCGAGGTCGAGAACCACGAATTTATCCACATTCGCCGGCGACGCGCACCCCTTGTGGTGAAGTGGGATCCGGAGGACCGATCTCCGTTAACAATGTGCGGCTGAATAAACGCCCGTCCCACACCTGCTTCTTTGTCAAGCCCACAAGCCAAGGATACTGCACGTCCCAACTTACATCAATTATGTGCAGCGGATTCTTGGCATGCATTTCGACGCAGCACGCGGCACAGTAAAGCTCATCACCAAAACATTGTTTGCATCGGATGGTCGGAGGCGCTTGGCGACAGGCCGGGCAAAGATCCTCGTCTGCATCGCTGCAGCCCTTCAATCGAAGGAGATTCCGCAAATACTCATCTCGCAGGCCTCGCCACTCATGTAAGGATTTATCCTACGCCAAAAAAACCAGAAAAAATTCAGTATCTTCACCAATCCCCCATTCAGTGATCCACGCACCGACGGTTTGAACGTTTTTGCCCGAGGGTTCCGCACGGGGCTTGGCGGCCGATCGAAGATATCGCCTAGGTCCATGTGATATCGGTCAGACTCCATGGTAGTGTCGGATCGTCAGCTGGATCCGTGGGTAGTAAGTCGTCGCGCGCTGCTTCTGCTGCTCGTGCACGTTTGACTGGCGACGGAGGAGCCACAGGGATGATCTCCTTATAAATGTGTCCCCCATCGGCTGAAGTGCGCTCAACGACGGTGGACATTTCAGCATTGATTGCTGCACCACTGGGGCCGGCCAGAAAATTCTCCAGAGGGATTGAAAAATGGTGCTCATCCTCGGGGTCTTCTTGTGGTTTCTTCCTCTTCCCCATTTCTGTGCACGGACCGCGACGACTTCAAGTTGCCAAGCGAGCGAAGGACACGCGATCGCCAACAAATCAGCCAACAAGATCAGCAAATCAACATGTGACGACCTCCGGATCCCCTTTTAGACCAACACCCATTACTCCCAAACCAGTTGGTGGATTTAAAAGGTACGCGCGCCGAGTCCGTAATGTCCACAGACGCCTGCAATGGCCGATTGGGAGAATCTAGGTAAGCCCCAGAGCAGTGAATACGCGGCTCCGACCCTGGAGCCGCCGAAAGCTTGCCACCAACCCAGCGCGCGCCGAACTCACCAAGCCCCAGGTCGATGCAAGACCCGGTCGGGCGCGGAATACAGCCCGTTCGCCAATGCCATCGCCCTGCGCCTACCAGACGTCTGTCTCGCCCAGTTGCTTGAACGTCGCGACAACGGCCCCGACTCCGACACAGACTCTCTCGATGAGTCCGACAACGACCTCGAGCCCCCAGCGCCGCCACGCGAACCCGCCCCCGGTGCTACGCCCACGCTGCCCCTCCGCCCGGCTACCTTCATTCGTGTTGCACCCCCTGGTCACCTGCCAGGAACCCGCCTCCCCAATGGCTTGATGCTGGGCTCTGTCATCCGCGTCGCCCGCCAAGTTCCGCCGCCCAAGAAGGCCTCCAGCGCCGAGATTAAGGCGCGCTGTCTCCTCAAGAAGCACGCCAGGGATCGCGCCGCCCGCTCTCTCGAGCGAGAGGTGCTCCGCACGAAGGCCGGCAGCCGTTTGAAGGGCATCACCCGCCAGCTTTCTGTCGAGCCTAACGGAAGGCGTGTACGTCAACTTAACGGAGAACATGGGAGTCGAACTTCGTGGAGGGCATGTGAGGATCCACAGGGAGGACAATACAACGGAGGCTTCACGGAGAAGTTCACGTGCGGTAATCGGACGGGAATACGTATAAAAGCCAGATGTATTTACCAAGGAAATTATCTTGTTATCCCCCACTGCTCACACCTAAGCTACCCTCCCCCCCCCCAGCCTTACGGGGCGGAGTTGTCTCTCATATACACATATTAGCTCAGGCTACGCCGTCCTCCGTGGGGCTAGCTAAATAGGTCACTTGGATTGAAGGTTCACCAAGGAACCCTTTCTAAAGGTCCCTTCGACTCCGTAAAACGGGTCAGGAGGAAATTGTTGAATACAAAGGCGTTGGTCACGGCACAGTCAATGAAAAGCGCGTACGTCTAAACAGCCAGCAGCCCCTACTTAGCTGCGTGCAACTGTTGTATTGGAGGCTCAAACGCAGATCCGTGCGCAGGGTACCACTCCCCATCTTCACGGAAGGCTTATCCGTGAAGATTATAACCACTCCACCATTTCATTCGAAACACAACTTCGCCACGCTCGTCACGGAACCTCATCCATTGCGCGTTCACCCCAGCACAGAAAGAAAACGGGCTACGGAGGAAAAGAGCTATAGCCCGCTTGCGCTGTGTTAAAACCCACGTTTTGAAGACACTGCTTGCCCGAATAATACGAGGCAGGGAGAAAAGAGAAACCCCCACATCACCCAGGTCTCCCGGCTCGGATCGACGCTCTATTCCTTCGCGCAAGTGTAGAGCGACCTCCAACCGCGGCTTTCTTGGAAGGCTAGCCCCCAACGAGGAACTAAAAGCCTCGAGGGACGGCGCCCGGCACACTCGCTGTAGAATGTCCAGCGTGCCCACGGCCTGGTGTTAATCTTACCAGAGGGCTGGGAAAACGCGGCTCCCGAGGATAAATAGGCCAATGCACGGATCACTCACCCTAACAAACGCTAACACATAATACAGATTTCTATATTTCCTCTTTGTTGCCCTCGATGCCTGCTTCCGTCTGAAGCGCCGGCTGGTCTCGAGCGAGCTCCGCGACCCCGGCCTTGGGATCGGGTGGGCCTATTTTGTCGAGCAGGAAACTTATCGTGCATACCTTTTGACCAAGACAAATGAGACTGAGGTGAGGGCGACTTTGAGCTGGAATAGATCGATTCAGTGAACTGACGCGTTGCCAGATGAGCACCTGCAGCGGATTGGCTGCACTAGACTACGCCAACACGAAATTCTCACGCGGCTACAGCACGACCGGGGTTGGTATGGGGGTCTGCGCACGGCACGAGTTCGTGCAGCCCACCGGCGTCAGCGACCTGAAAAAGGGAGAAAGGTGCGTGGTATCACTTGGTTTATTCTGCGCACCCGTACTAAAACTCACTGGGTTCACCGTAGATATTCAAATATGGACTGGATTTATTCTGCCTTCAGGCGGTGGAAGCATGAGCGCCTAACGAAGGTCGCGTCGTACGACATAATCTGCCAGTGGTTCAAGAAGCTGTTCGAGTGGCTCCGCAACATGCCCTCCACCGTGCGCTTCGTCGTCGTGACGGAGCTCATGCGCTTCATAATCCCCAAAATGCACATTCATTCCCCGCGTGTCAAGCAAGTCCTTTTCTCCCTCAACTTCTTACTGGGCGCAGGGCAGACGGACGGCGAGGGAATCGAGCGGCCTTGGGCCAATCTTGGCAGCGTCGCGACGAGCACCCGCGAAATGGGCCCAGGCGCACGTCGCGATACCCTCAATTCGCACCTGGGGTATTGGAATTGGTCGAAGTTAATAGGACTTGGTGCGTAAACCAATTTCACCAACGGGAAGAAGGCTGAATGCTTCGTTTAGCGGACTTACTACGTACGCGCCTTGACAAAGCGAAGGTCGAGGAACGCGAGCAAAGCGAGGCCTTTGAGGCGTTCACACAGGAGCAGGGGGGAGCGGATGGAGGGTTGGCGGAAGATGGTTCACGAAAAAGAACCCCTATGAAGTGAAGGTACGAGGTAAGCATTGTTCTTGCTCAATGGTGGTTGGGTCGACTTATTAATGAACATATATCAGGGATGACCGAGGCGGATGTACACCTACGACTGTCGGAGGAAGAGCAGGAGAAGGGGGGGCCTTCTCTGCACGACGTGAGCCCGAGCGGCTTCATTTATGCGGGTTTGGATTTAGAGGATCAGCAGTATGTGGTGCAGTGGCTTGAATTGATTAAAGACTTACCCTCAGTCGGTTCTGCAGGCGACGAGTGCGCGTCAACATTGAGCTGAAGAAGGCGCAAACCACGGCCCAGAAAATCGACATCGTCGCGATGCGGTGCAAGCTGTCCCGCGGCATCACACGCTTCCGTCCAGGCAACGTATACCCCAGGAGCGCTGCAGGCCCTTGCTCGACGGCCAGTGGAGCCGGACGAAACACCGGAGAAGACGCCATTGATGCTCCCGTTGGCGCTGGCGACGGAGGAGCGGGGGGCGGGTTGCGTGGGGGAGGTGGCAATTTACGAGGCAGTTGCACGCGATGCTCAATGCGACGCGGCGCTGCTGCATCTTCGGCACCAACTTCACATCAAGTCTCGTTTCTTGGTGTACAAGAGGAGCCATTTGTGCCATCAAGGCGCGAATACGCAATCACGGACGCTCGTCGCGAGGAACGAGAGCAAGATACGCCCTCACTGCGAAAAGTATCAGGCGGCCTGGAATGCGATTCGGCAGCTGCATGGTGGGGATGCGAGGAAGGTGGGATGGAGGAGGCTGGTGCAGTCGGATATCCGGTTGATGGAGGACGCGGAGGATCTCAGGAAGCGCGAGGAAAGGCGGAAGCAGGGGGAGGCAAGGCGACGGGCGCGAACACGGCAGTTGATCGCGGAGGGCGAGCACGTAGAAGAGGACGATGGGGACGATGCGTGGGAAGACGACGACGGTGACGGGGCTACCACCACGGAGAGTCGCTGTGTAGTCTCATGGATATGGACGGTAGCGGGAACGACTGGCCCGGACGCCGAGCTGAAGGAAGGGCTGAGGATTGAGTGGGCTAAGGTGTACGCCCGGAGCCGTCGTTGGAAGGAGGAAATACACCTTCTGGAGGAAGAACAGCAGCGGCTACTGGTATCCCTCGAGCACGAGGCGCGGGCCGGGCGGGACGTGATAAAGGTTGGGGAGGTCGAGGCGGGGTTTGCACAGGGCGCAATTGCGTACGCCCTGAGGCAAGCCGCGATGTACAGGGACATCGCAGCAAGGGCGGTCATAACGGCAACGGAGGTTCGGCACGGGCGGGGAAAGAAGCGGACACGTGCAGTGGTAGTAGAGGATGTGGCGGGCGAGGAGGAGGCAGACGGCGGGGGTGGCAGCGATGGTGGAGGGGAGGACGAC
>JARJCM010000834.1:0-17299 GCA_029233265.1 Mycena alexandri | reverse complement strand
CCATCGCCCCAGCAATTAGGACGTCGCATGCCAGACTGCAACTGAGTTCTATCTTGCCAGCGATCTGCCAGGTTTGGAGTTGGGATTACTAATCGTACCGCGATAAGGGCTAATTAACAGACGTCGAAGCTTCGGGAGGTTTGAGTGACATTGGGGTCTTGGGTTTTGATTAGGTCGATGCTTGGACTGTGATAAATCGTTAGGGTTGTTGGCGAAAGGAGTGCAAAAAAGCAACATACCCAATCCACCAGCTGTAGTGGGAACAAACATGCTTATTTGGCCGCAAGCGAAGACTATCTGCAGGAAGCAAGTCAGTACAGATCCACTAAACGAAAACCAAAACGTGCCACAAGTGGGGCAACAAATTTATTTTTGCTTACTGCAAGACATCAGTTAGTGCCAGGATGAAGGCAGCGAAAATGAACTTCACAAATGTACAATCTTGCTGCATACGAGCTGTGTGTGTCTAGCTCAACAGGAAATTCGCGAAGGGTGAGATGTGCTGGACAGCTACCATTGAACGACAAAGATAATCATATACTATTGCAAGTCACATCAAAAACTCGGTTAAAGCATCGCGAGCAACTCACTGTGAGGACCAGTCCAACCTGAAGCCAATAATGTTAGTTCAATATAGTCAAGTAGCATTCACGGACACAAAACAGTCTGCATGGAACTGTGAGCTATACAGAGAGACGAGCGTTGAAAAATGCGCACATAGGTATCATTGGGGCGAGCAACTCGATTACAAACCATTCATAGGAAGACTGCAAGTGGCAGATAATGTGCGCTGTGTCAAGAAGGCTGGATAATCACCGATAAGTCTGCAAGAAAGAGGCACAATAAGCAGGCTCTCGTACAACAGTATTCCGACCTGAATCAAAACGCGGTAAGTTTGCGCTGCGGCGTATGGTGGGTGATAGCATACAACAAGCTTTATGGCAATGGGGTCATTTTGGAAAGATCGATAATAATAAGCGACTTGAGCAACTCCAATTCCGTAGAGGCTGGTTTCAAAACTATTGAGCGTGAGCCTAAGCAAGAGAATCCTCCATACGGTGGTGTGAGCATTGCGCCTGATGTTGTTGCACTTTGGTTAAAAGATAAACTTTCAAAAGAAAAAGGCAAGCTTAGTACCAATTATCAACGGTACACCAACTGCATCAAGGTAGCCTGGCGGGTAGAATGTAGTGGGATCGGCCATTGAGAAAATCATTGCGCCTCAAGTATGGTGCAAATGAACGATTGGTGGCAACCACGAGAGTGTGCCAGAGAGGGTGCCGCACATTCAAGTATCGATTCAGGCTCCTTGACGTCTTCTGACTCGTGTGATTGTCAATCGCAACCTAAATGCACCCGCGTCTTGAAGCTTGAATTCTTGGTGACATCTGAGTGTCTGTAGCATACATTGGGCGCTGTGTGTGTGTAAGTAGTTACAGGACCCGCTATGTTCCTTAATGGGACCGCTGCGGTCAAAACTTCCTTCCTTCCTTCCTTCCTATTATGGGGAGAGCATGGAGAGAATGAAAAAAGAAACGGCCAGTATAGCTTCTTGTCTGACCCGAGGATTTTCAATATGCGGACTTCCGGCACGCGACTCGGATGCGCCGTCTCCAATCGGATCAAAGGGTGACAGTGTGATGCAACTGGACGCGTTCGCAAGACTTTTCTATGTAGCGAAGCGTTGCTGAATCACCAGTCAAGGGAAGCAATCATCCCTAGACAACTACTCTATGTGTTCTAAGTAAAGTCCCCCGGTTCAATCTCTGTTTGCGTTGCCGCTCAAAGAACATCCGCTACAAATCCGCTAACTTGCTAAGTATTTACCGCTCTGACTTTCTGTTTATTGCCCCGCCCCCCCTCTCCCCACACCCGCCGCATGTCTGCCCTCCAACCGTCCAACCCCGAGCAGACCTTCGGTGTGCTCTTTATTGGGTGCGCGCACTCACTCTTATTTCAACAGCGCATAATCTAATTTTCATTAGATTCGCTCTTTCTATGACTGGTTATGGATTCACCTTCTTTCGTCTGTTTTGACGTTGAATAACACATTACTGGGCTAACGGCGTTCTCGCATAGAAACTTATGTGTACTTTTCGGGCTACCCCTCCGACCACTGGGCTCTGAAATTATTTCTAAGTTGTGTTCCTCATCTCGTGAAAACCGAAGCTAAAGATAGGCTCAAGGTATCCGTGATCTTGTAAGACTCGTTTCTGGAAAACAACCTGCAAACACTGAAAAGCATAGTGCACTCGACACCGTGACCTCGGCCCTTCATCAGACTTTTGACACAAAACTTTTGATGCTTGTTCAGGCTTGAACAAGGCAAAACAAGGGCAAAAAGACCGAAAGATGAAAAGGCCGCAAACTTAGAGGTCAATCTCACAAGGTCGCTAGTTCGGCCCTGAACAAGTGCATTTATTTCGAATTTGGGAATAGATAACCGTGTCAGGTATGCACTAGGCTAGTCCAATAGGTGTTCCCTGGTATTCAAAGGATTCACCCTACCTCTGTTCCCATTTTGTGAGTGTAATTTTGAGCCCTTTTCGCCTTGTGAGCTTGTCGGCAAGCTGACAAGGTCCAAAAGGGGACAAGATTTTGGTCAAATGGCTGATGTTGGCGAGTCTCATTTTTTTCGGTCACCGAACAACCATTGCTAAAGACCAAAAACAGTATCTAAAATGTAGGCTATCCCGGATGAGTAATGCGGAGGGTAACCCCAGGTTCTAAGTGCTCATACGTACATGGTTCTCTCTCTGCCTTACATCGGGGGTCTCGTTGAACTCCAGCGGTGAGTCTAGTATTTGCATTCACCATGAAATTAACCTTACGCGAGATACACAGGACATTCAATGCATGTATTTATTGATTCATTCAGGACTCCTTAACTCATTAAAATAAACATAGGCCCAATTCCTTGTGTCGGTACGCATTCCAACATTTACTCGTTTCTCTCGCGATATTCACTGACACTCGGAGACAATCACGATGCTCGGAGTCCAGATGTATGTATACATATAAGGTGTACAACACACTACGCTGATGACGGTGACCACTGTGAGGTTTTTCTCACTTCAGGTCTGGAAATGTAAGTTTTCAATACCGAGAGTTTTAAGTGGAATAATGATATTCTTCAGCGAGTCGGAACATTTGGGCCGCTGGCCTCTTGGCAAGTTTCTTTCCTGTAACAAAATGAGTGCTCGAGGGTTAAATCGGACTGTACACCAGGCTGCCATTTCCGTTGCTGCGTTCTGTACGTGGAATTTGATGTTCATCTTATGACCAGACTCACCATGTGCTGCTTAGTCTTGGGGATCGGTAAATCTTCCACCGAAGCGATTCACTTGCGCTTCATCAGCTATGTCTGTAGGGATGATTACCACAATGTTCAATACTCCGTTATTTGCTCACTTGGCTACCAACCGGGTGAGCATGTGGTTATTTACTACCGTGCGGTCCGCTAAATCAGAGTCCTTCTCAGGCGCTCATTTCTCTGGCGTTCAGGTTCATTACACTCGCGTCCCTCGTGGCATTCATTGCCTTGGTTCAATCTTCGAAGCGTTCGCCGTAGGTGTTTTTCCTGTTTCCCTCGGCAAATCCTCATGGATGCCTATGTTGAAGTATTCAATCCTGAATAAATCGTAGGGATCTGCTCGACGAGGTCTATCTGTATCTATTTCCACGCGGCCTTGTCGGGACGGCAATTTGGTTTGGGTGCATATTGTTGGTGCGCACATTATCTTTACTGTCGCGGATGTTCTGACCTATTTACTTCTTATTCTCTAGTTCTTGATTCAACCGCACAACGTCTACTGGGTGCCAATGTATCTTACGGCGGTCAAAGGTTTATTTTCCTCAGTCTGATGGTACATCATTAACCTAACTTCCTAGTTTCCGTCAATGCAATGTTGACCACGTACATTCCCACATTCTCCGTTTGTATTCTTGCTCATCAAGCTATCTTTCTGTAGGCTCAATCTCCGGGAATCCTTCCGCGGCAAGGGACTTAACGAAGAAGACCCACCTCCTCCTACGCGCACTGGATACAATCAAAGCTCCAATACGCACCGGGGAACCACGGTGTCAAACATGTTCAACCACACGACGAATACGAAGGTCATCCATATCTCGCGCACCGCTGAACATGACCGGGTGATCGACGATACGATTTCGAAGAGGGTTTATAGTTCGGATGACGATCCGGTCAGTTCTGTTTGAGCTTGGACAGCGGGGAATTTATTAATTGACGACTGACAGATAGTAACCTTCCGGTCTGTCGACATGGTAAGACACGATGATATATTCCCTTTATTGAATGGCACGGCTTACCGGCACCAAATACAGAAACTCTGAAATGCAGAGCAATTGCGGTGCAAGTCTTTTGGGACTCCCAATGTACTCTGAAGTTGGCGGATATATTTGGATTCCATTTCCCTATACTATTTACCTGTGACGGTGTGTAGAGGCTCTGACAAGGCCCGGGCAACAATGTCAAAATGACCCGAAAATACAGTAAATGGGAACGTCTCCGAGTCGGGAAGTCAAACCGTTGATTTTTAGACCCTTATTGAGACCAACTTGAAGAGCACACAAAATAATGGCATAGAGAAAGACATTGTAAGATAGGGCTCTCCGGGCCGCAGCTTGCTAGTCTCTCGCAGCCAGACACTTCAACGGTGATGCTCCAAGTCGTTACGCGTACCTCGCTGGTTGGTTCCGGTCATGATGGACACTGCATCTGATTGCACGTTGAACTCAACTACCTTGTTCAACAATGGGTAAGCCCCAATACCATTCGCCCCCTCATACTTATGCCCTCTGAACTCTTCGAACACGGACACATTGATGTACAGTGTGATAGTGCCTTTTTTCTCCGCGGCGCGCGCCGCTTGCGTTGCTACGTAAATAGTAAGACTTGCTTCGGGCATCTCGGTGATGTTGAAAAATCCTTCGTCATATTTCCCTAGGTTATGCTCCGCCTCTGGTGATGCTGCATATTGTCTCAAACAGCTTTCCAAAAGGGCCGCGGACAGCTCAGCCGCCTGCATTTTCTCATTGTGGCTTGTCTCTGCTTACACTACTGCTCTTGGTCGTTTGCATATTTTTGCGATACATGCGACCTTCACAACTTGTGTGATATAATGGGACCCTCAATTTATACGAGGCTTTAGTTAATCATTCATTTGCTGTTTGATTGCTGAAGTTGTTTCATTAACAATATTCGGAGAGTATGGGGAAAACCGCCGACTCACATAGGACTGAACAAAAAGGCAGGGTTCTTCTTGTCAACAAAGTTCCAGACTGATTTGTCCTTCATGTTCAGCGCTTTCCAGTTGTTGAGGGTAGCGGGAAAGTACGGGATTGAATCTCTCAAGCTGACATTGTGCGCCGCGATTACAAAAAAGTCAGCATCTGCGTCGAAAGCCGCAATCTTGTCCACCAAAATCCCCGCAATAATAGGGTTGGCGGTGAGCGAAGTGGGCAGGTCTGAGCCGACCAGAAACTGCTGAGCGCGAGAGCGCAGGTCGAACGCCCCCTCGCAGGACTTTGGAGACCAGAAGTAGTTGGTGGAGATTGCCGCCTTGGCTTCGTGCAGCAGATGTGCGGGGCACGGGAAGCTCTTCGACAACTCGGGGCGCGGGCGAAGTTCTCCGGCGTTATGGAAACTGTCCCCGCCGAGATGGACGAATGAAGTGGGTGTCACTCGTGCAAGAGCAGTCAGATGGCCGGGCAGGTGCTGCGAATATGGTCAGGCTGTCCCTCTGTCGTTGACCAACGAACGGCACTCACGCCAGGGGTGTCCAGGAGATAAAAGCTTCTGTCACCAAAGTAGTCTATGGCGGTAAGGCTTCCGAAGCTGAGATTCGCTGCGGCAAAGTCTACCTTAGTAACGGTGCGGCCACTGCAATCATGGTTTGATATACAAAAACTGGACCAAGACTATGTCGACTCACGCAAAATCGCTTGGGGAATTGCGGATACGTCAAAGTGCCAGTTTCTGGCCCAATTACAAGCTCAGTCGTATTGGGGAATTTGGACATGTCCCCCTGCAACAATTTCAGTTGGATTCCCAAGTTGAACAGCGGGGTGATACGCACGACATGGTCGAAGTGTGAATGACTAGGCCCACATCAGTAAGTGGATTGTATAAAAAGGGTGCCGCCTCACCTCCAAATAACCGTACTTATGCTGTCAAGAGGGATCCCTCCCTGCCCAAGGAACTCGAAAATATCCTTGGCCGGCGACTCGATCTGAATAATTCCCTCTGTGAACAACTTGGTCACGACGCTGGGAGCATAGTTCATTGGGTCTATGCGTGTGCCGAGGTCAAACATCAGCCTTTTCCCTGATTTTGTATGCTCCACGAAGAACGCGTAATCAGAAAACGGAATGATTCCGCGTCCAGGAAGAATAGGCCCGATGAGTGACACGCTTAGTTGGTTTATGAAGGTGATGTTCGCGACATTGAATGCCCGGACCTCGACGGTTGCACTGGAGGTCGGAATGCCAAAGTCGCGGTACGAGGCGTAGGTCTCGCCAATAAAGAAAGTAAAGCTGACTAGACACGGGACTTGGAGGAGGCGCATTCTGGCGAGGGATGTTGACAAGGAGGATACAGCAGTCGATACTAGTATATTTGGAGGCTATGGCTGTTCAGGGTCACGGTCCGACATGTTTGTTCTGCATTCAAAATGTCGCGTCTTGAGATAGGCCGATGTGACCCCGAGCTCATCGGGCTGCTTCGCCGGAGTTCCGCAACGGACAATCGTGGATGGAGCCTTAACCAACGTCAAAGGTGACGAGAACATTCCCGAACCTAGAAATACAAACAGGGACCTCCAATGTCTCGACTCTCGAGCGTGAGAGCGGGAAACATTCCTTTAAGCTTCAACACACGTCAGGAAATTCCGGAATAAGTGCAAGGGAAATTTGGGAGTGACTCACAGCTGTGATTGTCACTTGAGACTCGAGTGGAGAGGAGCGTACTCTTTTATAGAGAGTTTACAACCTTAGAGGTAAGAGCGAGAGCGCGAGGTTGTAAAAGGAATCGGAGGAATCTTGCTCACTCGACGATTAGCCTTGTGTAAACTCCCCTTTAAACTCGATTTGAGGACATGTTCACGGCGTCCAGCCTTGGAGGAATCACTCCCGGATCCGACTTTGGGCTTGGGAAAATTTCCCCTGAAATGTCGGGAAGGAAGAAGCTGCGAGCGCCATATTGAGATAGAGCGGCAGACTCGGAGAATGAGTGGCCAGTGCGAATTTGGTAAGTACTAAGCAGCTGTCTCTGTCATAGTTCCAGTGCGGTGCGTAGTCAGAAACAACGGAGATTGACAAGGTGGCGGGGAAGCTGAGGAGCTGTAAAGCCTGAAGATTGAGTTCAAATAAGTTACAGCGCTTTCAGAAAACCTTGGCTGGACCATTTTTTTTCGTTCTTTCTTCCTCTCCCTATTGACTTGCCTCGAAAGCCAAACTAGATGCATGGGTGGTTTACGGGAAATTGTAAGCCCGCTGCTTACTAACGAATCACACATCACGGTCACATCACTTACGAGCTTGTACCTTTACTTCTACATCGTCTGGCGCTCTCAAATATACTCTGGTCCTGTTGATCTCTGGTGCCTCTCAGTGTTTCTCCCCGGTTCTCCCCGGTGAGCTTCCACTTTTTTTTCAACATCGCCCAGCGTAAAGCTTCCGAACGGTGATCAACAGATCCACGATATCTTGATTCACACATCTGTCTCCGTTTCTGCTTCCGTTGACCCCAAGGGGCAACGCACCGCACACCGTACCGACTGCCCACTGTCCACCGTGAACGACGAGCTCATCGCCGTCGTCTTTCGTAGGCCACGTCACCGTTAGCACAGCCACTGCCAGCAAAACTGTCTCGCACTCCGTCCACTCCGCACCCGCTGCAGACGAGAGGGGCAGCTAGGGCGGCTCAGAACATCGCCTCACCGCTGTCATCTCTCTCTCCGTCCCCAACTCCGCCGTCCCCGGCTCTGCCGTCACCTCCTCGCCGCCGTCCAGACTCCGACTCAGACTCTTCCCCAATCCGTCCACCACAGCCCAAGATGGGAAATGAAGCCACCGTCGTCGCATCCGCTGGGAAGCTTCCCACTCTCACTAAGGGCAAGATCTCGCCCGAGGTTGCCACCAAATTCGAGTCCGCCTGCCGCAACTATTTCGCCGCTAAAGACGTTGCAGCGGACAAACAGGTGGCGACGATCTTGGGATGCTTCTAAAATGTCCACATCCAGACCTGGCTCCGCCCCGAAGCGCAGGTGACGCGTCTCGCCGCTGGGACCTTCAAAGCCTTCATGAAAGAATTCCGTACCAAGTATCTGTCTAAAACGCGCTCCGACCTTCTGTCTTCCCGTATGGGAGACGACGAATCCTTCGATGATTTTCTTGACCGCACCGTCTCCCTACATGCATTGCTGATTGATACCGACTCCGCCCTCGACAACACCCGCTTACGCCACACCATCGAAGCGGGCCTTGTACCCGATCTCCAGCGCACCGTCGACAAGGACCCGGTCGCGAAGGGGATCAACGGCGACGACTTGGACACCTGGGTCGCCCGTGTACAGGTCCTCGCCGAAGCGCGCGACGATGCGCTCGAAGCCATCCGAAGACAGTTTGAGATCCGTAGCCGTGAGAAGCGTAAGGCGGAAAACGACGCTGGCGGTAAATGGAAGAAGCCGAACTCCAACGGCTTGCGTCAATCGACCCCCACGGCTGGCGCACCCGTGTCGTCGTCTTCCACTTCTTCCTCCTCTGCACCGCGCCGCTGCCCCGCTGTTATATCCGAGCTACGGATAAGAGGGCCGACCGACCAGTCGGACGGAGTTCCGAGATACCGGAGAGTGGAGTCGGAACGGAGCGGAGTGACGGAGTCGGGGGAAAAGGGTGACCGGAGGATCGGATGACGCTACACCACTAGGGAGCAGGATGAGCGTTACTACCCTTGGTCTCGGAGTACTGGATAGATGAGACGGAGCTCCGAGTGGAGTTCCGGAGCGTTAACTCAGATTACTTTGCAGGGAGTGCGAAGCAACGTTAATAATAAATCTGAAGTACAGTGCTGTAGTCTAAGTGATTAAATACTAAAGGGTCTTATTGTAATACGGAAAGGAGATATGTAAGGTTCCATGCGGAAGTAACAATAAGGTTATATCCGAAAGGGGTGGAAGAAGTCAGGTGACTTGGAAGAAGTAGTTTGGACAATAAGTAAGAAGTCCTGAGCGAGGCGGACAATAAGGATGTCGCCTTATGGCGCGATACGGACTTCTGAAGGAAGTCCGCCGCGCTCCGTCGTTCCGTCTCCGCTCCGACGGAGCGGAGTCCGGAGTTAACGGAGCCATTCGGCCATCCTCGGACCTAGGTCCGAAGGATCGGGACATGGATATAACAGTATCCCCCTCTTGGGTTCGACTCCCTAGGCGAACCTCAAGGGTACGGAAGAATACTGCTTGAATGATCATGAAATGGATGGTGGATAATTTAAAATTGATGATGTGGAAATTCGCCGAATTTCTTCTGAGTCGCAAAGTGATCACGTGCGTGATCACGTGTCCGATGCCGTAAGTTGTTGACAGCAATCTTTTCACTTCTCCTCCTACCGCCACCACCAACCACTCCGCAGTCACTACACCATGTCCAACACCACCAGCACCCAGGCAGGAGCACCCGGAGGAGGGAACGAGGGAAACGGCAGTGGAGCGAGGGGAAACGGAGGAGGTCGAGACGGAACGGGGAAGGAGAGAGCGGCGAGCGAGGAAGAGCGCCAGCGGGTCACGGCCGAGGCGCAGGCAGCGCGGACTGCGGACGCGAAGCGTCTGCAGGCCCAGCTGGCCGCGTTGCAGCAGGCGCGTGAGGCGAAGTTGGCGGCGGCGAGGGAGTTGGAGGCGATGGGGGACGTCGTCGAGGACGACGAACTCGCAACCATCGCGAGGAGGCTTTTGCTTCCTCCGGTGGAGCGACTCATCGCGAAACCGACGCGGCGTCGCGTCTCGGGGCGGACGGAGCGGATGCCGAGCTCGGACTCGGACGTAGGGTACGAGGCGGAGGATACGGAGGTGGACCAGCGGACTCCGGGGTTGGAGCGCTTGGTTGGCGACGACCGTAAGTTCCGCATTGGTTTCATCTTTTTGTTTTATTCCTCTTAATCTGATTTTGCAGGGTGTTTGGAGTGCCGCCGTCACGACCACGCGTGTTACACGCCGACCAGCCTCGACGGGTGGCGGACGTGTCCGCGGTGTCAGCGGGGGCACATCTCGTGCTCCCTGAACCCGACCAGCACACGCACGGTCCCACGGGCCAAGAAACAGGCGAGCGGAGCGGGCAAGTCGGGACAGGGGAAGAAGAGGAAACGGGCGGTGGAGAAAGTGACGGTGGAGACCAGCGCGCAGCCAGCCCGACGCCTTCGGAGTCGGCGCGCAGCGTCCCCGCGGCCTGGCTTGGGGTCCGGAGTGGGAACCGCCGACCGCGCTGCTGACGCAGCGCTCCGGGAACAAGTTGCCGTCGTCCGACGGGAGCTTGCTCGTCTGGACGACTTGCTGGAGCGCCGGGGAGCGGGGGACGACGAAGAAGACCACCCCGACATCGCGGAGGCCAAGCAGAGGTTGCTTGAAGACCTACAGCGGTCTCGGGTGGAGCGGTCAAGGCGCAAGAGCCGTCGTGTGGTGGAGAGCGAGGGGGAGGACGAGATGGAGGTGGACCAGCCACCGGTGCGAGGGTCCGCAAACCCGGAGCGACAGCAGTCCGCTCCGAGAGCACTATCCGTGGTTCCGCATACGCCTGCGGTGACTCCGGGGCCCGACGCGGTACGGGAGGTAATCGCAACCGGGCCCAGGATCGGGCGTTCGGAGCGCCTCGCTCCGCCGAACTGGGAGGCCCACCAATGGCCGAAGGTGGAGCCCTTGGACGCTCCCATCCCAGGGGGATCGGGTGCGTCCATGCGGAGCATCGTCGGGGCGCACCAGGTCGCAAGGGAGCTGTTCCCCGGGACTCCGGAACGCGGAACTTCGACGCGGGCAGACGGCGGAATGGCATGGTCGACGAAGGGAGGAGCGGGAGCTCCGCCTGCAGAGTTAAAGGCGGAGCCGTTGGAGGGCGAGATACCCGGTGGGAACGCGGACGTTCCGCCGTTCGACTTAGAGGCGGAACAGGAGGTGATTGCGGGGGAGATGAAAATGGTCTGGGTATTGGAGGATGACGACGACATGGACGTCGAATAGTTATTTTTTTGTTGTTTTTTCTTGAAAAAATTGTATATATTGATCTGAACATAAACGGAGTGAATTAAAACGGAACGGGGTGAACTCCGAAGCCTCGGACCGATGCTCAATCGGGTCCGGGCTTGTCGGGATAACGGAGGTGGAAATTCTCCAAATGTTCCGGAGCGTCAATGTCTTTAGAGCCAACCCAGCTGTATTGGTCGTCGGTGTTTTCATAACCGAGCCACTCAACATAATAGCGGAGTTTGTCCGTTTTGAACCTCCGATCATACTTGGAGTCGACGATTTGCTTGATTTCGTAATGCTCGTCGCCGTCCACGATCTCCACTGCCGCCGGAGGAGGTTCTTCGCGCCCGGGGAAGGGATTCAGATGATGGGGTTCAAGTTGGGAGACATGGAACACCGGGTGTACCTGCGCGAGTGATTTCGGCAGGCGGATGGTATAAGACGCAGCGGAAGGCTTTCCGATGACTTCGTATGGTCCGAGGAAGTTCTCGGAGAACTTGCGCGTCGGACGAGTCGTTCGGAGGAACTTAGCGGAGACAAAAACTTGATCACCGATCTCGAGTTTGGGGTCCGGAGAGCGCACACGGTCTCCGGTCTCCTTATACCGAGTCTGGGCGTAGGTGATTTGTTCTCGGAGGAACGTATGAAGTTCCTGCAAGTCAACGACATAGTTCCGGGCATAGACGTTCGCAACATCAACCTCCGGATGGACGGTGATGGCGGGGTCATAGCCTTTGTTGGCGAAAAACGGAGAGATGCCGGTAGAAGCGTTCGGAGCGTTGTTGAGAGCAAACTCGCATAGCGGAAGGAGCTTGTCCCAGTCGTCCTGCTGATAGGAGCAGAAGATCCGAATGTACTGCTCCACCGTCTGGTTCATCCGCTCGGTTTGTCCGTCGGCCGAGGGGTGATAACCGGATGTGTAGTGCATCTTCATGTTGAGTAATTCGCCAAGCGAACGGAAGAAAGCGGAGATGAACTCCTTGCCCCGATCGCACGTAACATGCGACGGAACTCCGTGTTTAGAGAAAACATGGATAAGGAAAAGTTGGGCGAGTTGGACCGAGGTGATATAGATATCGCAGGGAATGAGAATAACCTGTTTTGACGCACGGTCCACGATGACCAAGATGGCATCGTATTCGCCGGAGAGCGGAAGTTGCTCGATGAAGTCCATGGAGATTGAGTCCCACGGACGGAGCGGTACTGGAAGAGGTTTGAGAAGTCCGTACGGTCGGTGTCGCGGAGCCTTGTTCCGTTTGCATAGGATACACGAACGACAGTAGTCCCGAACGAATGTTCGGAGCTCCGGCCAAGTGTACTCGCGCCGGACGAGCGCAAGGGTTCTGTTCTGTCCGAAGTGACCGGCCAGGACATGGTCGTGCAGGTACTGCAGGACACGCACGCGGAGCTGGTCCGGAGCGTCGCCTGGTACTGCAGGAACCCAGATGCGAGTGTCGTAGCGGAGCATACCGGAGTCGTCGAGTGTCCAGCGTGAGGGCTCCGGAGAGGTAGCGGAGTCGAGGCCAGCCGCTCCGATGGGATCAAGAGGTACGTTGGTCTTGATATCGGAGTGAAGTTGGTCAACGTCCATGACAACCGATGCTCGAAGGACAATTTCTTCCAGGAATGTCGCTCTGAGTGACGCTCCAAGTTGATCTTGGGTGAAAATGGGGCGAAAATTGTGAGGATTTAATTGCGTGTAACGCGTATCCCCCTCTTTTGGGTAGACGTCCCATCGTCTAGTTAAAGCGTCAGGTTTCCCTCCGAGTCGACCCGGTCTAAACCGGATCACCATATTGAAATGGCAGAGGTACTCCGACCACCGGACTTGGCGCCGAGTAAGAACTTTCGTCGTCGCGAAGTATTCCAGGTTTTTGTGGTCGGTGACAACGTCAACGGGGAGGTCCGGGCCTTCGAGGTAGTGCCGCCACTGCGTGAAGGCGTCGAAGATGGCCAGGAGCTCTTTATCGTGAGTGTCGTAGTTGAGTTCCGCGCCTCCGAGGGTCCGTGACCGGAACGAGACGGGGTGAATTTCTCCGTCGTCTCCGGTGATGGACAGGATAGAGGCGATGGCGTAGTCGGAAGCGTCGGTTTCGACAGTGATTTGTCAACCCGGAATCCAGTGCAACAGCACCGGAGCTTCCATAAACTTTGCCTTGAGGGTTTCGAACGCGGTCTGACAGGCGTCGGACCACTCCCAACGGGAGCTGGCCCGAGTTAGCCGCGTAAGAGGTATCGTGATGTCGGAGTAATAGGGGATGAAACGCCGATAGAAGTTACAGAACCCGAGGAAAGACTGCACGTCTTTAACCTTCCGAGGTACCGGCCAGTCGACGACGGCCGATATCTTGTCCGGGGACATCCGAAACCCGTCGGGGGAGAGGATGTAACCGAGATATTCACAGGTTGTGACTCCGAACTCGCATTTCGGAAGTTTACAGAACAAACCGTGCTTCCGCAGGCGGCGGAGCACTTCGTGGACATGGTTTTCGTGATCGGCGGGATCGTCGGAGTAAATGAGGATGTCGTCCAAATATACGATGACGGTCACGTCGAGTAAATCAGCGAAGACCGAGTTCAAGAAGCGCTGGAACGCCGCCGGAGCGTTCGCAAGGCCTTCCGGAACGACTTTGAAGTCGTAGGAGCCGTAGCGGGTGCGAAAAGCCGTCTTCCACTCGTCGCCCGGAGCGATGCGGAGCAGATGGTAGGCATGTCGGAGGTCGAGTTTCGTATAAATTCTAGCCCTACCGGGAGCGTCGAGGAGGTCCGAGATGAGGGGAAGCGGATATCGATCTTTCTTGGTGATCTTGTTCAACCCCCGATAGTCGACGCAAAGCCGGAGACTGCCGTCCTTCTTCTTGGCGAACAATATCGGAGCTCCGTGACTCGACGTAGAAGGGTATATGAACCCCGCTTTAATGTTGTGAGGGTAGATTAACTAAGCTTAAACACCCGAACTAAGTCAATCCAAGTTCTATTGAGTAGAAACAAGGAGCGTCGTAGTCGTTAGGTGTAAGTCAGTTAAGGCTTCACGTCACGCGACGACTCCGCAATATAACTAAAACAAACAATATGTAATATCAAGCACATAACCAGATGAGCGCCCACAGGGCGCCATTGGGAACGTAGGGGATGAGAATGTAACCCCGTTACACCCCTCCCCCCAGGACGAATTTCTGAGTCCGAAATTATTTAAACGATTTTGCCAAATTTGAATGCAGGTCGGGTGGGGTCTGATCCCAAGGACCAGTCCACTCTATCCTGCTTTGGAGTCGTTCTGCCATCCATGTCGTCATCATCCGACACGAGCTCACTCGGGCGACGTGGATAAGTCGACTGCAGAGAACCATAAAGCGGGCCATGCGCTATGCGCTCCCATGGGATAATGTGGCCGCTCGGGAGGGTCGCCACACAGGACGGCTTGTTCGGGTAATGTACGAACTCGGTGTTCTCGGGATCGGCGTGTCCTTCTATCTGGTTGCGATGGGACCTAGAGTACGACTCGAAAGCCAACACGGCCGGCGACCCAGGCGCTATACCATGAGTGCACCACCAACTCGCCATGAGGGACCAATCCAGGTTCGTCGTGATGAAGTTGTAGTGCTCGGCTCCCCGCGACAGCAACCGGTAGCCACCGACGCGGCAGAACTCGTCGAACATTCCAGCGCAAGAGAACATGCTGGTGCTCTTTGCAATGAACTCGGCCAACGATATCCCTGTAGTGGGACCAAAGATACGGTACGTAAAGGCGACGCGCGAGTCATTTGTGAACGGAACGTCGTTCATGAGCTTTGGTAGCTCGCCTTTCGCATTGCGTAGAGCTTTGGGCCACTGGGATGTCTTAAGTGACACCCAGTGGGCATTGGCCTCTTCCACTGACATACGGGAATTAAAATCCCCGGTATCATCACCGGCTGGAGAGGTACCGAGATAGGCAGCGATATCGCCCATCTCGACGTCCTCCTCAACAGCGCCTGGTACCGCGACATCGGGCGCGGGGATAATAATGGTGCCAGTAGCCCCCGCGTGGATGTCCTCGATGGTGACGGAACGAGCCGCGGCGGCGGCTCTACGAGCAGCCTTTTTCGATGAAGGCGCCGCACCAGTCGTCGCCTTGATATAGCGATTACGGCTTCCCGCCTGAGAGGAGAGTATTAACCCTACTCCCATGCTACGGTAAGCCAGCGGACGCAGGCCATAGTCCTGTTCGATGAACTGGACCATAGCCCATGCGTGAGGACATCCCACATCCGACCAGCGCAGGAGGTTTTCCGCCTGTGCTAATGTGGATATCGATGCCCCCATCCAGACCCCGACGAGGGCGGGGTCGATGGGCCTAGGAGGACGCGGGAGTACGTGCCCGCGCGTGAGCCAGCTGCCCCAGGTCTCGATACGATTGGTCTCGGACCGGTGCCAAGCGTTGGCGCGCTCTTGGGCACCCATAACGACACCAATGACATCTGCCATTGGTGCATCGCTGGGGCTAGCGAACGGGAACGCGGGGTGCCCGTCCGGGTTACGCGTAGCGACGTTTACGTCGGGAGGTGGTACCGCGACGAACGGCGCGGTCGGAATTACAGGCGGCGCCGATGCGAGCGGCGCCGTAACCTGCATCTGCGCCATAGGCGCGTGTGAGCCTGAGACGCGGGGATGTTCAGCCCCGAGACTTACGGGGTTGTACTGTCTCGCCGCGCGCGCAAACGAGCCGCGAGACTGCCCCCCCTGGTTTCTGCCGCCGCGGGGGTACATGCCGCGCGGGTGGAAACCAGCCTGCGTAGATTGAAACTGCCCCCAGTGGTCTTCACCACCACGGGAGTGGAATTGAAACCCGCCACGCGCTCGACCAGCGCGCGACGGGCCCGGGGTTCCAAGCGGCGCGATGCGCGCGAATAGCCCCGTGTGACGCTGGCCACGCGACGGAGGCGCGGGCAGGGCCATGTTGGCGGCAGGATTCGTCGACACGGGCGACGTTCCCTGCGCTAGGTAGATGGAGAGCAAGTCGGAGGGGGTAGGCGCCGTTTGCGGCGGTACGAACGTGGTGCCGTCCGGGCCGATGGCGCCTACCAGTGGGTCCCGGTAGAAGTACCCAGCAGTCGACGAACTTTCCCAGTACTCCCGAGGATCCGGGATGAGGGCATTTTGCTGATTTTTTGACATAGATTCTTTTGAGAATTTTTAATTGACCCGGGCAGTGGAGCAAGGGCGAAGGTGGTGGAAGGAAGGGGGAGCAGCGCATAGCGGATCGTCGAGTATATGGCGGCGCTAGCGATCCCCAGGGCGATTCTCGCGTGGTGGATTTATCAGGAGGAGATGGGAGATGGGCTGGTGAGAGAAAGTCGGAACGTCGTGTTCCGATTACGGTAAATAACCGGTAATCATCACTTTGACAGTTCCTGCCACCGGCTCACTCCCTGCGCTTCGAAGTACTCGTCAAGCGCTTGAACTTCATCCAGCGCGTTCGGGGTTTCCCAGGTGAAGTCACCGGCCGTCCATTTAACATGGAACTTAAGTGACTTACTCCCCGTCCACTTGTGTGCTATAATCTCGTCCACCATCCATTCTTGCTCCACCTGACCAAAGTCATAGAAACGGTGAGCTTCCCTACTCGGGAAGATTGTCTCGTCATTGGGTTCGTGGGCGCGAAGCAAGGAGCCATGAAAGGTGGGATGAATCTTTCGTTTAGTGAGTTCATCCGACAGCGCCAACGTATAGTTGGAGCTCTCGGGTTTAGCACTAATAATTCTGTAAGGCCCTATGAATTTGGGAGCGAGTTTACGCGCTCGTCCCTTTGGGAGGTTGAGGTTTTTGGTGGATAAATACACCAAGCTACCCACCTCATAAGGTATCTCAACAGATCGACCTTTGTTCGACTGGTGAGTGGATCTCACCCGAGCTTCAATAATGGCGTCGTGAGCCAAGGCAATATTAGCCAAGGCTTTATCGACGAATTCCCTGACACCCGGGTACTCTGTGGGCTCAAGGCCCACATTCGACATCCGCGGTACGTACCCGTAGTTTAGTTCAAACGGGGCGAATCCGGTTGATGCACT
>JARJCM010000833.1:0-17400 GCA_029233265.1 Mycena alexandri | reverse complement strand
GGCAGCAGTGCGCGGCCGCGCGGGCGTGTTTTGTTCCCCACCGCTGCAGGGGAAGCGTCACGGAGTGGGAGTGCGGGCGGGTTGGCAAGGGCGGAGATAGCTTCACGTCGAGCGTGTCGAGTATTGGGGGGGAGATGCGGGGGTCGAGGACGCCGACGCCGGCGCCGCCTGCGCCGTTTGTGCCGACGCAGCTGTTGCCACCGCCGCCGTTGCCTGCGACGATGCACATGGGGACGATGGCGGGGGTGCCGATGGCGAGTGGACATGTACCGAGTCCGACGCCGTTGCCGGTGGCGGCGCCGGCGAATGCGAGCCCGAAGCCGGTTTTGGGCAGCCGATACAGCAGCAGCCGGCTCAGGTGCAGCCTCAGACGACTCAGCAGATGCAGCCTCAGCCTCAGTCTCAATTTCAGCAGACTCAGGCGCCGACTCAACAGCCTCAGCCTCAGATGCAACCTCAGGCGCCGACTCCGCCTCAGCCTCAGTCTCTGGCGCCGGCGCAGGGCGGACCGGGACTAGCGGCGGGAGGCGACTTCAACTTTAGCGATTTCTTGCACGCGTCGCCGCGCGCGGGGACGCCCACGCAGGCGCCTGCTCCTCAAATGCAGATGCATTCTGCGCCTACACAGGCGCCAATGCAGCCGCAGCAGCCAGTACCCACAGCAGCTCGTTCCGCCACAAACGCAGATGCAGATGCAGCAGCAGGCTCAGATGCAGCAAATGCAACAGCAACAGCAGCAGATGCAGCAACAGCAAAAGCCGACGGCGGGCGGGCTGCGCGCGGATGTGGGGAGAAAGTTGTTTGAGGAGGAGCAAATGCGGCATCATGGGCATGCGCATGGGAAGGAGTTGGGTGCGGGGATTGATTTGGTGCAGCAGAGTTAGGTTGTGGGAGTGCGAGTATGCATGCATGCACGCGCGCCGTCCTAGATTCGGCGCGCGTACAGCTCCTGCTTTTCCCTTCGACGACGACGGCGTATCAATTCGTTCCCCTCCCTTTTCGATCATCTCGACTGCTTCCTCCTCCTCTTGTACTCCGATTCTGATCCAACCAACGACCCCTCCTGGAACCGCATGATTGATTATTTGTATCACCAGCTCAACCCACTCCATCTCCATCGAAACGACAGCAATTACTACCCTCCACTACTAGTTATTCCGCCTTCCTCCTCCGACTCGAGTCATCATCGTCTTCGTCTTTGCGACGACGACAAATGTAACAACTACCACCCACGCCTACGACCTATTCTACCCATTTTTAACAACGAACGACGCGGGGCGCATGGGGACACGGCAGAGGCGCAGGGACGGCGCCCTATCTATCTAAACACGCATAGGGCGCGGTCCCTGCGTGTCGCTGCCGCTCCCGTTGTTGCTTCGCGTCGCTTCGAGGGATTTTTCTTTTTCACCTCTCTTCTGAACGGTTGTTTATTATCTTTTTCTTTTCTTTTTCTCTCCACATACTCTTACTTCTCGTTTTTTTCCTTACGCTTCCTTGCGCCCCTCCTTCCTTCCTTAATACTGTACATGATATGATTGACGGGCGGTAGTCGGGAGGGGAGTCGGGAGAGGAAGGGCTGGCGCGGAAATCGCCAGCCCTTGCTCTCCCCTTGTGCTCCCCTTCCCTCTTTCCCTCCTTCCCTCCTTCTCATACTTCTACTTCTCCTCTCTCTCCCCCTACATACATACATACATACATACATATTTCCCTCTCCTTACGATGTCCATTTCCTACGTCCTTTCGCTACGTTTTTCTTTTGTCTGTGCTTGCTCCACTGTAGTGGTCTAGTCTAGTCTCGTCTGCCTACTTACGCTCGTCTCTGCCTGTGTAGTGTCCAATTTTTATATCTTGTTTTTTCTCAGGCTTGGTGAGCAAAGGAAAGTGAAATTAGGGGTAGGTAAATCCGGCCCGGAAGCTGGCGGCGGGCGGGCCGTGTGAACTACTGAAAGTTTGTTCCTTTCCCAATCCTTTCCTGCATCGACCGCTGGACGAGTTCTCTGCTTGCTTCGAGTTTTCCCTCCTTTTCACCCCACACGGCCGCGGCAAAGGATCCGCTCACCTTTCAGGCCCGCCGAGCAAGAAATGATTAATGATGCAAACGAACTTGCCAAGATCTCAATGTGCAAATTTAAACCGTTCAACTTGCGTTCGACGTTGAACCTCCCCGAGTCCCTCCTTCATGGTCCTGCCTTGGTAACAAAAAGATACGAAACCCCTTTCCGATTCGCAATTCAAGCTCTAGTCCGCGGACCGACCCCCCCGCGCTAACGGCAATCTAGAACGTCAGCTGGTCGCGCGGGGCTGAAGAATGAACCCAACGCTTGGGATGACCGGCGCCCTCCGAGTCTCCAGCCATGACCATCGCCTCGCAATTGCAAGACATCAAGCATTACCGCAATGCCTACCTGCTCGCGCTGTCCGCCGCCATGGGAAGTGTGTTCTATGGCTATGATATGTTCGTCTTTTCCAACAGCGTGTAAGTTGCGCGGGCACCACTGACCGACGACTCGCTGGGCGGTACTATAGTGGAATCATCGGCGGCGTCATCACGCTGCCCGCGTTCAAGACGTACTTTGGCGTGAACGAGATGAGCGCGTCGGCAAAGGCGGCGCTGAGTGGGAACATTGTCGCGATTCTGCAGGGCGGGTGTTTGTGCGTCTTCAAACTGCATGCAATACAGGGATGCTTAATGACTTGCTGGGTAGCTTCGGTGCGCTCGGGGTGGGCTACTTCTCGAACCGATGGGGGCGCAAGCCGTGCATGATCGCCGCCGGATTATTTTATATTGTCGGGTCCATCATCCAGGCTGTCGTTGGTCTAGGCACAAGTGAGAAGCGTGCACTGAGTGTGTATTTTGCGCGGTAGGTTTTTTATCCCCCTAAATGATATCTTAATGATACTCGATCGTAGGTTTTTCGCGGGTCTCGGTGTGGGCATGGTTAGCGCCATCGTCCCATCCTATGTCTCCGAGTCGACACCGCGCGCCATGCGGACGTTGCACCGGGATGATCCAGCTCGCCAATAACCTCGGGATTATGCTTTCCTGTACCCCAATTTTCGTCCGTTTAATACTTGCACTGACTAGTTCAAGATTGGGTGAACTACAGCGCCTCCCTGCACATCTCGCCAACCAGCGCGATCCAATGGCGCATGCCCTTTGCCGTTCAGTACGTCGAGTCCTCGGTCTTTTATCCAATCAACTGAATGTTTACCTCCAGAGTGATTCCTGGTACGCCTCGGAAACCATTGTAATACTCCTTGTTCACCCAATTCAAGGCGTCCTCTTCTGCCTCCTCGTCCCCTTTCAACCCGAGTCGCCCCGCTTCCTCGTCGAACAAGGCGACTACGACGGCGCCGCCCGCAGCCTGGCGTTCGTCACGCGCACCGCCCCTGACGACAAAGCCGTCCTCGCCACCGTCGAAGAGATCAAAGCCGACTTTGCCGGCCGCTCCAACCTCTCCATCCTCCAGCAGTTCGCGCACATGGCCGACTCGCGCGCAATCGCGCTCCGCTGCGCCATCCCCTCGATTGTGATGCTCAGTCAGCAATGGAGTGGAACGAATTCTATTAATTACTTTAGCCCGCAAATTTTTGCGTCGTTGGGGATTACTGGGACGACGTCGGGGCTGCTTGCCACTGGTGGGTTTTGCTTGCTGTTTGTCAGGTGATCGCGTTGCTGAAAGGTGATTCGGCAGGCGTTATGGTGTTGTTAAGGTGCGCCGCAGGCGCTTTTCTGCATCAAAGAAAAGTTCGGCTTGACACATTTTATTTTGTAGGTCGTCTCGTCTCGCTGGTGCTTGCCTTCGCGGTCGAGGGTATTGGGCGTAAAAAGTGTCTCATTATAGGCGGGCTGGGGCAGGGCGCGATGATGCTCTGGCTGGGCGGGTACACGGGCATCCACCCCTCGAGCGGCATCGTGCCCGCGAGCTACGTCTCCATCATTGCGGTCTATCTCTACGCCGTATTCTACTGTGTCGGATGGGGACCATTACCGTGGGTCGTCGCGGCCGAAGTCGCTCCCAATCATCTCCGCACTGGCGTCATGTCGATCGCCATCGGGGTCAACTGGTGCGTCTCTCTCTCTGCCGCGTCTTTCAAACAAAACCCTGGGACTAATACGACCCCAGGCTCTTCTCCTTTACCATCTCCAAACTCACGCCCATCATGCTCAACAACATCAAATACGGGACCTTCCTCCTGTTCGGCTTCTGCTGCCTCACCATGGCCGTGTGGGCCTGGCTCTGCCTCCCCGAGACGACGGGCTACGCGCTCGAAGATATTGGGCTGCTCTTTGAGTCCGATGTGATTCTGCGTTCGGTGCAGGACGCGCCCGGGGGAAGTGGTTTATTGGGGAGAGGAGGGCACGCCGATTGAGAAGCTCAGGGAAGCGCACGGGCTGAGGGCTGAGGGCGATGGCGAGCGGGATGTAGATGAGAAGATCGATGTGGAGAGTGGGAGGAAGGATCGGAGGTGGAGATTATCTGACACATACACAATATTTTATACATTACAGGACACCGACCATTCCCTTCTCACCAGCGCCGCCCGCGGAGATCCCTATCGAGACTCTCCCTGCATCTCTTACTGGACGTCTTCTACGTCGTTGGAGGCATGTCGTCTGTACTTTGATGGACGCCGAGAGCCGAAGGAGAAGAGCCGCCTTGAAGACTAACGACTGATGGTGCCGTTGCAGTTCAATGGCGGTGTAGCCATTGAGTACGAGATCCGGGAATAAATGTTCGAGATTCGCCTTGACCTGCGCTGCCCCGATCTCGTCGTCCTCGCCAGCGGTACGAACTCCGCCGCGGCGAGTATCTCTTTTACAGCCTCGTAGGGAGGACGGTTTGCCAAGGTGGCGCTGCTCGATCCCGAGAGATTCGAGTCGTTTGTGGACCCTGGAGACGACGATGATTGGGCAATTATTGTACCTGGGAGTTCAGCTACGGGTTCCTCCAAGCTGGTTCCTGGCAGCCCGGTCCACGCCCACCCGGCGAGCAGTGTCCCGATGGCTACACAAACGAACACGGATACCAAATGCTTGAGAAAGAGGTAAAGGGGGGGAGAAAATCGGGATCGTCGTGGTGGCCTGGCAAAGTCGCGAGCGTGTTTGACCCGAGGCCCATCCACCTGCATTCTATCTGCCCCTTCCCCTTGGCCTATGCGTCGCTATTTTCGGTCTGGGTGCTTTTGTCGACAGTTTTCAAGGGGTGGCCTGCCTGAACGACCAAAGTCATGACTGCATCCTTGATCTTGCGCGGCATAAAATGCACGCAGAGTGTGATATAAAACGAAGACACCGGGGATGAAATCGTAGGGTATCCATGGCTTGGATCCCTGTTCTCTTCCGGTAAACAATACCTTCTGGGCCTTGGGTCGTATAGTTTGCAAGGCCCCCGCAAGTCGCGAAGGCTGTTAGATTTTCTCCACTTGCGACATTGAACCAAAGTACCCGCTGCGCAAATGAGCATTACATGATTGATAACGATGATATCTGACTTACCCCAGTCGGTGGATGGGTTGCATGGGCATCCTTCAGATCCTGGTGATCGTGGGGTGACGGAGCCATTGTCTGGCCGTTGCAATCATCATCGATGGGCTTCTGCCCCGTGACGGACGTGAAGGTGGGCGGAAGCGTACGGATATCGCAAAACAAGAGGTTGTTCGTCCCGATGTTTGCTAGGACGTCGTCCGGGACACTCGAACTGTGAACATATGCAGAGATCCTGGCATACAGCGGCGAAGATGGAGGAGCCAATATAGCGATGGATGATGTGCGCAGCCTCTACAACTTCCTTTTCGCCTGTGATGACACAGGCAGCGTTATCAGACACTAGTATCCGTCTCTGAACTACATAGTGGTCATAGTGCCGAATGAGTGCTCGCTTCAAAAAAAGAAGAGAATTTACATCAGCAGCCCGAGGTCCGTCGGGTCCGTCCGCTTTGTGGGTGCGGAATGCTTTCGTTAAAGATGAGATAATCGGGACTGAAACTAAATACATTCGTCAGCGTGTCGTTTTTTTTTTCAATTTGAGTAATACACCTACGGCTCGGAAGAGGTAGTTTGGTGGGGACAATCCAAACCCCGACCGGCGAGATTCGGTAGAGTGTTCTGTAATAACTGTTGCAGAGAGCTCATCACCCAGAACGGATCTATTGATGATCCAGTGAACGCGATAGGAGGGGGCGTTCACGTAGGCTTCGGCTTCCCGAGGTATGCCAAGGATCCCGACATGGAGCGCACAAGCCGCCGCGAGCATGTCATGGTAAGTCGTTGGGGTGTAAGTTGGCGTCGGAGTGACGCCCAGGGGCCTCCAGTTCGAGTCGGGCTGGTCCTCGACAGGCGTAACGAAGACGATCTGGCGTTCGGCAGGGTCGTCGGACCAAACGGCAACTGTGAGCGCCCCTTGGTAAGAAAAGCGAATTCTGGACATTGCGGAGAGGCAGGGTGTGTTCGAAGACCGCGCCGCTTTTGGAATTGAGTTGGCGTGTTAGGCCTGTTAGGAGGCAACCCGTTTACGGACAGACGATGATATATCGCGGCGAGGAGGTCGAAGAGGGGTTTCGGCGTCATCAGAGGCAAGGAGCTTGGCTGGAGATGGAGCTCCTATTCGGCGCGCAGTGATGCAAGTTCCCATCATTTCGTATTTCGTTCCCACACTCACGATCAGGTCAAAACCTTAGATTGGCCGAAACGCTACATCTACACTTCGCCGCGAACGACCTGGATCCCAAAATTTGGATGTGACAAGGGCCAAGTTGTGCTCGTTGAACTCCCACCACGGAATATCATCTGCACGCGTCCTCGTCCTCAGCGTTGTTACCTCCTCGCCAGTCCCGCCGAGCGATCCAGTCCATTCGAACTGTTCCCTCTTAACAGTCGTCCCATAGCGCACCCAACTCGGTGTGCTCGTCCAAAAGTCAACACCCTTCTCCTCCATCACCTTCTTTACAATCGCGTCCGTGCTCAATCCGTGCAGCTCTTTCGCGCTGAAGAACTGGCGCCCAAACGCAGAGATGCTGTTCCGCCGACAGTCAATCTTCGCGCGCCAGATGAGATTGTTCAGCAGCTCCGCCGCGCTGGGCACGCTGAACGCGCCGCGTCAAAGTGCGCGATACCGAGCTTGCCCTCGGGAGGTCGGCCGCCTGCGCAAGGTGGTGGTTGAACCGCGTCGACGCGTAACCCGCCGCGAGAGTTGCCAGCTTCCCGACTCGGCCGTTGAATGGGCGCGCCGCACCTGTTGCGGGGAACACGAGGGTGAGCTCGTCGGATTGGGTGTACGCGAGGCTCGCGGCGGGGAAGTATGCGAGCAAGTCCGCCGCTAGTTGCGCCATGGCGTCGTGCAACCGCACGTCGAACGGCTTGTCGAAACCGCGCGTGAACTTGGAGAAGCCATGGCCGTCGATGCGAATGAGGGCTGGCGAGTCGTCGGGAAGTAGCTGCTCTGTGCCTGCTTCGTATCGCTTCATTCGATCCCCAAGCCTCTGGAACGGTATCTGCAGGTGCGTTCGACATGGTGGCTTCAGATAAGTTGAATGGATCGAGTCAAAGGTTTCAATTCAAGTCATTGGTGGTGAAGATGCTATTCCTGATGGCATGATCGGGTGTTGCAGTCTGTTCAAAACAAGTAAGTAGGCCGGGCCGGACGGACCAGATTATTGGTTGAATTCAGCGACTGGGCGAGCTATGGGAGCGCTTGGGACATAGAGCTCAAGCTACTCATTTGGGTCGTAAAATACGGTATATACTTATATTATGTACTAGTCGCAATAATCCTGAGCGGGAGTAAAGGTGTAATATCACAGCAAGGCTTAACCTTCAATATCTATATGGAAAACACAGACGAGTGATTGTATTGACCCAAGATGCCTGTCGTTATTTCTTTTCAGTATGAGGGGACGGCGGAAGAGTGGTAGCTTTTTGTAGCGATAGAACCACTGTCATGATCAGTGTCGACCTACAAACCGAGTCAGACGGAGAACAGGTGGACACAAAATGGGTTCCTCACCGAGCCCGGGAGTGTATCAAACTCCATTGAGGCACCGTTGAATGGTGCGTGCCCATGTTCCCTAGATTGATGGTCTCCCAGTCGCCATTCGGGTGGGCGTTGCGCCAAATGTGTCCGCGCATGTTCAATCTGATATTATGCTGGCATTAGAGACGTTGCAACTAGATGATCCGGTAATCTCACGTAGCGAGCATGCTGTTCATATACACTGCTCAATGTAAGTCACGGTGCTGCGCACACAACAACAAGTCGAGCACAAACACACGTTTGCTATTAGGCGCGATGGACAGGAAGAACCAGAAATTGTGAGGAAACACCAAAAACTACGCTAAAGGTTGAAAACTGCCAGAAAATTAGAATGTTCACGCACCAAAATCATAGTCATGGTCGACGTGATCGCGGTGAGAAAGCCACGATTGATTGCATTGATCATGAGGGCCTTCAATAGGCGTTCCGTTCTAAGGGGAAAGTATCAGATTCAGCATACAGAAATATCTGTGGACGAACGTTGGCAGTCCGGTCTTGCTGCGAGCCAGATAAAAGCATAGATGAATTGTAATAACATGTCGCAAGAAGGGAAGCAGCAGTTTGTAGAGTTGTGATAGCCTGTCGCGAAGAGAATTAGATTGGTATTCTGACGAAACAAAAAGCAGACGTACAGTGGTCTCGTCGAGCTTGGAAAAGGAACGGAGTTTATACGTGAGAACTGTTTGTGCGATACCGGCGGCTGTCCTAGCTGAATACGGCTCCGGAATCTAACATAAGGGGTAGACATACATAGCTGAAGGACGGCGAGTACCCCCTAGGCGTCATGGTGGTGATTAGACACACGAAGCTACAGGGAGAATTCCGATACTCACCACGGCATATATTCCGGCGAGGGACGCCTTGAAATCTCTGGCCTGTTCTCTGGTCACTAGATGGGTCTGAGTCAACTACCTGTATAACGATGCCGAATGTTTCAACATGTGGAATCCCTACGTAGATAGACGCGAGTTGCAAAAAATCTGGAACGGGGTTCAGGACGGACACGGCGACGAACTAACAAAATACGCACATCTGAACGGCAAATGCAGATAGATACTGATGACGAGTCGGGGGAAAGCAGACGGTTAGTGGACTGAGTGCCATCGCATACAAAATGGCCTACATTGGCGAACAGTTGAAGCTGATGAAATCATTTCTGTTGAGGGCAGTTCGTCTGAAACAGAATGGTACGCTCACGGAATCGGACCTAACGTTCAAGTTAGCTATGGCAACACTGTACACTAACCCTCACCAGACGAGATCCCCTTGCAATATTCCAAACCTCTGCACAAACCGGAAGTAACTGGATCGAAAGAAGAAGCACAGCTGAACGTTTCGAGCACCCTAGCGATTGTGAGGAAAGTTAATGGGGGAGAGGCAACCTACATGACAACGAAAACCTTCACTGCAGTAAGTAAAGACCGAGCAGAACAAATCGAGAGACTTGCCGCTAGCTTTATCGACCGAGGGTCTGTCCCCCACCATTGGTAGTATAGAATGCTTGAAGGACTCCAATGCCATAGAGGCTGGAGCTGTTAGGTTAGAAAGCGAATCGGGTAATAATACCCACATAGTCTCCACGAACAACGAGATCAACCATGCACCGTACGTCGAGGCCATGGAGGGACTTGGAGAGGTGTTCATGATAAAGGTGGGTGTAGGACGAGGGTAGGTATGCGTGAAGAACAGAGACGCACGGCGGTTGAACGCCACAATCAATTCGGCATCGGAGGCTCCATTCCTGAACAAACGCAATATCACAAACGCTGCTTCTTCCAAAGTTTAATTAAACACGCACCCATCTGTGAAATGACCTTCCGGGTGAACAGAACACGCAAACGAGCGAGTCCTCTGACATTTCAAAGTCGCAAGCGAAGATAACGAGTAGCCTCGAGGCGGTTGCGAGGAGGCTTCATGGCGCAATGGAAAGGAATCCAACCAGCCGATAACATGCACAAACAAAAGAACAAATACATCAAACATACCGGTAGAAAAAAAAAGAAAACTTGATTACTGCCTTGCAATTTTCGTTCAGTTTTCGCTGAAACCACTGGTACTTGACATGCTTCCGAAAAATGGGAACAAAATTCAGAAGAACATAACAACCGACAACTGGGAACTTTACGCGGTGTGAAAGAGTATTATCGGGCGTTGCGAATGGTCAAGTATCTTGAGTGTTCTCACAGGTTTGGGACGGTGTATTCCGAAAAGCTTGCTCGGCGCGCGTTCTTGAGTCTTGAAACTTCGAAGGAAGAATTTTGAATAGCGAGATCGTGAGTCGAGTTTGAAGAAAAAAAGGGCGAGTCGTTGCGGTCGCTGTATAAATAGAAAAAAAGCCGCGACAGGCGGGGCGTGTTCAAGTATCCGTGGGCATAAAACCTGCGCGTAAGCTCAAACAGCAGAGGATTGCCCCTGCATCGTGTGTTTTTGTCGAACATCATCCTTCGAAAATTTCATTCGCATATCCAGAAGTAATTCAGGTCAATCCGCCTTTATGTTCGAAGCTATCCATTGTGTATTTGGCGATTCACAGCAAGGCAAAAAATCCAAAGAAAATTACAAGAAGGCGTGCCATGAACTGGGTGTCCGCCCCGACTGATCTGCTCAGGGTCGTTCATGCTGTGCTCCAGCAGTCGGGTAATCTCTCTTTTTGGCCTCATAAGTCTGGTTGTGAATTTTTGTGCAGGATTAATCGTTGTTTCGTTCCGTTGGGTGCGTCTGAGGTGAGGTCGGACATAGTGTTATTCTGAGGAAGAGCCTGAGAGAAGGACGTAGCAAACGAGTGTTCTCGTAGGCTGGCGAATGTGGCGACATACATATGGCGTTCAGGTTCGACGGAACTTCAAGTTGAAGTTTGAATTCAGTGAAATCTGGCAATGGCAAATTTGCATCTTGGAACAAGGCGGCGAAGGCGCAAACGAGATCAATGTGTTAGCGCCAGAGAAGCTCCCAGTCTACGTGTCCCAGACGCCGCACTGTTGGAAGAGGTTGGAAGCAAGCATTGAAGCAATTCCAAGCTCCACCAGGTTTGTTCGGAAACAAGCCAGTGTTTCCTATTTTCCGGCATGGCGTGACGTGACGGTCACGCGTCAAACTCTAACCTCACAGCAAACTTGAATCTCGACCTGCTGGGTGTTTGGGCGGAGCTTTCACAGGTGAGCTGAGGTATTGGATCTAGAAGCTGATCATCCTTGGTTGTTGCGTTTTTAGGTGGTGGCTCAGGATTAACTTTAACTCTTCAGACTTGAAGCGCCGTTATCCGAAATCTTGAAGATCCTGAAGCTGAAGGCTTTGAAGACTTCAATCTTTGATGCGTCTTGCTCCTTGAATATGGATTTACTGCAGAGGTCGCGTGGCCTCTCAGGCCGCCCATGACCGAACATTTGCCGACGACCACCTGCCGCCCATCCACTACAAAACCATTCAAAAAAGCAATGGCTGTTCGGCCTTTATCTGATTGTTCTAATCAACTTCGCCCAAGCCTTCGCCCGAGGCACAATCATGTCAATCTCCTTCAGGTATGTAAGTATGAGCGCTCTCCGTTTTCGACGGACCACCACGGTCCCTTGGCCTGATCATCTGCGCAGAACATATACTGGCCCTGGCGCCTTGGAAGTTGTTCGGGCTCTATAAATCCAATCCAGTACACCTTATCTTCGAAACACCTTTTTAACGCCGTCAACGGTTCTTGGCATCCAGTAAGAACGGGGTTTTCTTTTCCACCAACACTGCCAGTGCCACGGTTAGATCACCTCCATCCCGACTAATCGGCGAGCTCGCGAAACCCATTCACTCTCCGTGGCTTTCAACGCCGGCTGCCAGATGCTTTGCAGTATCAAAGTAACAATTGCCTTGCTAATCCTTGACCTGCATTTTGACATCGAGCAGCCTCAAACCCGGATCCAGCGTTATCCTGGATTGAATTGTAGATGCTCTAGATAGCACTGACACAGCGAGCTATGATAGTCCGTCCCAAATATGCCGTTAACACTTTGGCTGGGCGCCTCGTCCAAACAGACTACCATCCTCTCAGCTCTCTGCATATGCCTTCGCGTCGCCACTTCGTTGTCGCCGGCTGCTTCATTTTCCTCTCCTTCATCTTCTGGCAGTTTTTTGTCCTCGATGACCAATACACACTTTCCGGCCCTGCTCAGTGGCCCGCAACGATATGCTCGGCGATTCTACCTGCCACCAAGGAACTAACGCCCTAGCTGTACCTCAGAAGAGGCATCGCGTCGCGGTAGCTTCGACGTTCGGCTTTCACTTCGACGTATACATGGCCCTGGTATGGACTCTTGAGCGCGTTATGGGACAAAGTGAATCGGGAGGTGAGGTGCAGGTCTACGCGCCGCTCCCGTTTGGTTTCAATTTCTCGACAATTGTGGAAAATCTGCAACTATATCACGGCAATGTCGAAAGCTTCGAAGCTCTCATTAAGGATATCAACACCGGAGGGATAGACCTGGTGGTGCTCGGAACATGTGAATTCGAGTCAGTGTGTTTTACGATCTTTCTACAACACATTTTTCTCATCGTTTGCAAGTTTGCGTCCCGGCCAGCCCTGGCGGGAAGAGCTTTTGGCTGCGTGGGATGCCAGAGATGCGGCGCACAAGTTCAAGCTTGTGTGCATCGTCCACAACGTTAATGTAAGCTTCCTTTCAATTTCCTTCCTCGCCCAGACTAAGTACAGCCTACAGGATACTCCATGGCAAACGTCATCACACCCTGGGCTCAACGAAACGCCATCCGCATTGCCCATCTCCGAACAGTACGTCGCTTCGATGGCGGTAATTCGCACTCAATTTTCGATTTCAGTGTCGCCGCCGCGTTCAGGCGTCATTCAGTATCGGCGCAGACAGCCCGGACACGTCAGTCCGTGTAGCTGGTTATGAATACATCCCCGTCGATGTGCACGTACCGTGTTCTCGATATCCCCGTCGCCGTGGATCGCAGGCCACGAGGATCCTTTCGGATGCTGTTATCCAGGGCTCGTTTTATACCGATCGCCGCGATTATTTGGAGATTTTTGCGGAGCTGAAAGAGTCGCTTGCGCGTATGTGGCTTTAGCCCGGTCCCTGAAAGCCTTGTTCACGATAATATAGGTGATCCGACGGTTTGGGGATATCTTCCGCTGGGAACTGAGGACGATGCGTCGTACGTCGTCGATACAACCCTGCCAGACCCACCATTTCGGCTGTTCCTCGTTGGCTCGGGCTGGCTCGAAATACCGCGCGAGCTGGAGAACATGGTGCTCATCCGTGCTGGGCTAAGTTACCCTGGTACGTTCTCCCTCCTGTAAATTCCTTCGTGGCTGACCCAGTACCCAGATTTCTATGCACTAATGAGTAGCATGGACATCTGCGTCACTGCATTCGAGTCTGCCGACAACGGATACTACGAGGCCCAAGCGAGCTCGACATTCGCGATGGCGGTCGAGTGCAATGTATGTCTGCCTTCTCCTGCAAAATCCCGGCTCACCTTACTCTAGGTACCCCTCCTAGTCACCGAGCGCATCAAGACTGCGTACACCTACGCGAACGACCACCGAGCTGTGGTCACTCGGCCCGCCGCCATGCGTGAAGTCGAGGCACTACGTGCGCTGCGCACCCAGGACGCGTCATATTTCCTGCATCGCACAGGAATTGCACTAGACTCGCCCACGGCGCGGGCTGCGGAAGCCATGCTACGGCTAGGTTGGGTGCGCTCCCCGGAGGAGTCGCGCGCGTTCAAGGAGGAGATTTGGCGGGCGAACGATCGGTGGTGGAGCGGATTTGCGGGACTTGTGATTTTTCAAAATTCTTGGGAAGGACCTAGGTGATACATCTCTCGAAAGTCTTGTAAATATAAACCTCCAATACTATTTCGTGAAAATGAGTATGAGTACCCACGTTGTTTGGCGCAGCGTCCTTCGCCAGATAAGTGAGTGATGCCCGGCGGTGTAAGCCATGGTGAGGTTTCTGATGCAGCCCGCCGAAAGTTGGCACCCAGCCCGCCGCGCCGCAGTGGGTTTCTACCGCACCAAGCATCTTAGTGGGACCTCGCCAACGCCGACATATCCGACTGCAAACGTTTCTCGACTGCCATTTTCAATCGATCTGTCAATAAGCCTGCAATCGCGATTCTGCTCCTGTGCTGTCTGCAGCGCCCCTCAAATTCTTTGCGGAGCACACATTTATAGTCCTTGAATCTCTGCCAATTACTCTGCAGTTGGATCTCACCACCCGCTTTTCTCTCGGCTGGACCCCGCCGTCTCTCGTTTGCACATGCGCGGTGGGATCTCGCCGCCGTCCCTTGTTTGAGCGTACGCGGTTGGGTCCCACCGCCAACTTCCCTCTAGGCGCGGGTGGTCGGATGTCGCCGCCATCCTCTCGTTACGCGTGCGCGGCAAATCCCACTGCCATTACGCGTGCGCAGCGGGATCCCACCGCCATACCTCGTTTGCCCGTCTGCGGCTGGATCCCACCGCCATCTCTTTACACCTGCGCGGTGGGATCTCGCCGCCATCCCTCGTTTATGCGCCCGCGGCTGGATCCCACCGTCGTCTCCTTGTTTACGCGCATGCGGGTGTATCCCACCGCCATCCTCTCCTTTCCGCGTCCGCGGCTGGATCCCGCGCCATCTTCTCTTTTGCGTGTCCGCGGTGGGATGTCACCGCAATCCTGGTTTACGCGTGCGCGGTGGGATCCCGCTGTCATCCTATCCATGTGTGCGTGCAGCTGGACCCCACTGCGAACTCTCCTCTGCGTCTCCGCGGTGGGATCCCACCGCAATCCCTCGTTTGTGCATGTGCAGTGGGATCTCCCTGCCACGGTACGCCCGTGCAGTTGGATCCCGCTGCCAGGCTCCTACTTTCGTGGGCAGTTATCTCACTGCAAGACCCGTTTACTTGTGCGGTTGGATCTCCCCGCCGGCTTCTGGTTACGGCGGTGCGGATGGATCCCACCGTGACCTCTCATCTATGTATCGGTGGTTAAATCTCCCTGTGCACCTGCAATTGAACCTCACTGCTGCTTTTGTTTCGTCAGCGCCACTGAATTTCCCCGTCCCCCGCGCCGATTCCACAGCGGTACGCATTCGCTCAACTGTCTACAGCAGAGACCATCGAGCACAGAAAAATGGAGTGGAAGAATCTTGCTTTTTATGTTAAAACAATTACAACACATCTGTGTTTTTTTAAAGATTTATACATGAACATAGGTAACATACAGATCCTTTCGGAGAATTAGGCACGTCGAGAGTCTATCGCCACAGTGTTGAACATCAGATTTTGAACTTACCTTTTCCGATCCTGACACTGCATGGGACGGGCTCCAATACGTCTCGAAGAAACATCCCACATGTATTGTTGTACTGACTGAATAAGTGCTATTCAAATGGTGTGCAAACGCCCACGAGATCAGAGTCCTAAGTTGCGGCGAATATGTTGTAGTTTGAGTTTGAGTTTAACAAACCGAAGCAACTGCGCAGCACGTATCAAAGCACGAGCAGTTGTATCTTTTGCCTCCAGATGAAGTACATTTTTTTGTTGAAAAGACGAGGTTGAAAAATCCGAGACTAGAGGTAAGAACGCAATGCGTAACTTGAAACATCATCAAAGTATGCTTCAAAACAATGAGTTCACGATAATTCCACGGTAATTAAATTCTACCTCGCTCGGTACTACCTTTAAAATCTTGCCCTTTTGGCTCCCTACTCATACATATCTGCGGCATTCCTTCGAATATTCTCAGGCATTTAGATGAGGAATTTAGACGACAACGGGCAAAAAAATACCAATCTTTCAGGAAAAAGTTAAATACACTTCAGAAGCTTCAAAATGTACAATAATGGCCTGGCAAGATTGTAGAACAATTTAACCACTGTGTGTAGAGTTATGGCTTCGCAAAGGTATGCCATCAATTCTGTTTACCTCCCCCGCATCGCTCAGGACGGACAAAATGGAGTAGCTTTACTCGCCAGCAAGCCCACAGAGTCGTATAACACGTTGCTGCCGACAATTCACATAGATATCCGCAAAAGCCAGAGACAACTGACTTGATGAACCTGAATGAGCCCACGGGATAGAAGTTCCGTCGACATTCATTTCTTGCAAGTAGAAGTATTTTTGGAGGTAAACTAGGGTTACAAGGATACTAAGTAAAGTTTCACGTGGAGACTATAGACCCAGGAGAACAACTACCATGCCTCAGTCCTCGGATCCAGCATCAGCTGAAACTCATTGAGCGAGAAGGGGAAGAACTTGCGCACGCGCCCTGAAAAGGATCGTCGCAAGTTCCCCAGAACACCTAGATTATGAGTATGTTGCTGAAGAGATTGCGAAATGGTTGACACGGACTTGAAGTTTGAGCGCGACGACGAGAGACTCGGAGAGAGGTTGCCAGTTGCGGTGATGGCCACAATATCGATTGCGACAATCACAGCGAAGGGAAGAAGAACTCAGCCCAACATCACCTATAATCCTAGCGGCTCTGGGCTGAATTCAAGACATAGGAAGTTCAGGCCGAGTTCCCAGCATTTATACTTCAGTTCAAAGTTGGCGTAGGAACTTGAAGTTTCCGGTCAATAATGTGAGACAAGTTGACGAGCTGCGGTTCCAATGCATAGTTGGGGAGGCAATCGTTAGCACTATCGTACACCTAGATTTTTGAAATGACACGAAGGGGACCCAGAAAATTGTCCATTGAAGTTGAGCAAGCAAGGAAAGGTTCACAGCATCATAGAAGAGGCCTGAACAGACACGACTCAGCCTTCCTAGACCTAAGACCAGTCGCCAGTAGCAGAGGGAGAGAGAGACCAATGTCAGAGTATAATCGGAGGAGACTAGTGCAGTAGAATCGCGCCGCAGAATGACAGGCGGCAAGATCCCACTGCACATGCGTAAACGAGGGATGGGGGTAGGATCCAGCCGTGCACGCGTAAACGAGAGGATGGCGGTCAAATCCCACCGCACACGCGTAAAAGAGAGGATGGCGGCCGGATCTCACCACGCAGCCCGCGCGTAAAAGAGGGATGGCGGTGGGACCCACCGCGGACGCTGATGTTAAATATGACCACGGAATCCCCGTTCAACGCTGTAGCATCCAACCGCAGGAAACGGCTTCGCGGCGGTATCCGACAGCCAAGGGGGGTGGCGAAGATTAGCGACGGTCGGAACCCACCGCAGCACAGCCATCATCCAGCGGGCGGGCTGCACTCGATTTCGTGGTCAAACCGTACGTGTTAACACAGCGGGACACCTACCACCTGGGCCTCCTTCGCCTTCCGAAGTTCTCCATCCGGAATCGCTCACTAAAAAAACGCCGCGACAGGCGGGGCATGTTCAAGTATCCGTGGGCATGAAACCTGCGCGTAAGCTCAAACAGCAGAG
>JARJCM010000832.1:0-17450 GCA_029233265.1 Mycena alexandri | reverse complement strand
TAGTTGGCACGTGACCTATCACGGGTTGCGACGAAGATATTTCAACTGGGCAAAATCAAGGGCAAGAAAATCATGAAAAAATTCCTCATTCATGCAAATCACTTCCTTTTTCATTTATTCACCTCCAACGCAATGCACACCACCAATTGATGTCCCTCCCGGTCCTTACTACGAGATGTTCGTCTAGGGATCCGAACCCAAGAGGGGGATACTATTATATCCGTGCAACTCACCATCGGAATAGCATTCCGGAACGGTCGCTGACCTCTCAGGCATTTCCGGGAGCTCCGGGTTTCCGGAGTCTCCGGAATCCCCGGAGAAGCGTTATCAAGGCAATGCGGCTTATCTGAATGGTTCCTCGTATATCCTGTGCGTACCATATGGTCTCTACTTCCTTCCACATGCTTTACATCTTCCATTCTCACACTTCCTTGTTCTTCAACAACATGAGGTGATCCCGTTAGGAATCTCCACATGGATTTCATATAACTCCTTATGTTCAGATTACAAGTACTGTACTATATAAACACCTAGACTACACTCCTGTTCTTCAGTTTTAATAATTAAGTTGCTTCTGCGCTCTGTAGTTGCTTCTGGGTTTTACACTCCGGTCTCCCCGTAACCGGAATCCTCCCCTCACTCTCCTCCTCACTCCGGTGGCTTGGATAGTACACTCGCCCTATTGTCCTGTGGCGTTGTGTTACTCCGGTCGACCATCCTCCCCCCTCGGTGTCATCGTTGTGTCCGGTAGCCAACCGGAATACCTCGGTCGCCGTAATCCCTCGTTCACCATCGACCGGCCATATCCTTCCCTTCCCCGGACCTGGATATAACAGATTGACTGGGCAATGGTAAGGAGACAAGATATCACCAGGGACATAAAGTGCGCACCTCCAACTTGAGATATGTCTGCGCTGGAGGGGTGAGAAATAAGGAGGAGGGACGGGGTCCAAATATGTAATCAATCTGGAATCCGCATGAATGCTGTAGGGACTGTTCTGCGGTGAGCGGGCGGGTGGAGATAAAGAAAGATCAAGAGGGACATACATTTTCCCAGCACACAGTATTGGTGTAAGCCTCTTCGATCATGAGGCGCACCTCCTCGTGCCCAAATACCATCCGCTCCAATGGCAATGACCGAAGCCCGTATCGACGTTGCAGTCCTTTGATCCACTTGGAACTTGTTAATCGCCAAGCGGGGAGCGAGAAAAAAATTGAATCACTACTTACTGAATACGTCAAGGGGGTCCACTCCTCTTTATCGACCTTTCCGTACTGGATTGCCTGGTGAGAGGATGAATGAGCTGAGAACCACACTTGGGACAAGAAACTCACGAGCCACAACAATGACCAGCGGAGGGCCCCCAGCGTTTGAAAACTCATATGTCCTTTCGGGTCGTTCCGGCTCTTGGAGCTGTGGACACGCTGTGTTAAATACTCATGAGCCCGCTCTACTGAATGTCAGTACAAGAGGAAGACAACACGATGGAAAATCTTACCGCTGAGGGAATCCTTTTGCGTATCAGCCCATTCGTTACCGATGAGGTGAGGATATGCGAGTTCAATAAACTTGTTGTACGATGACAAGGCTTCCAGGCGGTTTTGTATGGTGCGTAGAGAATGCACGATGGTTGTGGAGTCCTCCACATAATTTTCTTGTATGACGGCCTTGACCAGCGGGTTTGTCACGTTCGCTGCGAAGGTGGCATGGGACTCGCGTACAGCCTGCTTGGGGATTGTTGTGGTAGGAAGCAAGAGGCGTCGAAAATTTCCTCAATCGGGGACGTTCAGGCCCGCGTGAGTTGCACGTGAGCACCACGTTTGTCCTCCGTGAATGGTAATACTAAAGGCTGACAATTGAGCTGCGCAATGTTCGCTATACGGGCCAATTTCTGCCTCAACACCGATTTCCGCATAGATCTACAAGTTCACGAAAATGACAATGTTGCGGCGTTGGATGACTTGATTGGCTAATTTAAAGGCGAGCTCGGTTGGACATGGCCGGAAGGCAGGTCGAAGGGGTGGCGTCGATGCGTGAATGAGAGTGCCGTGGATTTACTTTGGCTTACAACAGGCGTGCACGGGAGGCCGAACTTGAAGGCGAGTCTGTGTTGTCGTTGTGGAAATATTAATAGGGTGTTTCAGAATTAGAATTCACGCCCAATTTCTGCCTCAACTTGTGCCTCAACTTGACCCCAATTTGTCAAGTTGGGGTGCAAGTTGAGGCACAAATTGGGGCATCAATTGTGAACGACCTCAGTCGTAGATTACGCCAAGTTGAGGCATCAGATATCAATCATGACCGAGAAGGCAGCTAGCCAAAGTTGGGGCATCAAATTGAGGCACAAATTGAGGCAAATTGGATGTCAGATGGTGCCCCACCCCACCATTTGACATCCAATTTGCCTCAAATCTGCCTCAACTTGTGCCTCAACTTCTGGCAAGTTGATGCACAAGTTGAGGCAGAAATTGGGCGCAAATTCTAATTCTGAAACACCCTAATGTCTAGTGAGTTGGCTGGAAGGGAATTGGCGGAAGGGAGTGCTGTGGATTAAAGCAAGGGGAACCAGGACCATGCAATGGCAGAACGATGCGCCAGGGAATGTCATGGAGTCTCCCGGAAAAAACATGTGGCGATTCTCGCAAAAGTTGGGTCGCTGCGCGAAAAACACTTTGGGATCGCTTCGCGAGAAACAGTGCCCGAGGCATCGCTCCGTGAAAAATACCTTCTCGCCCGACCCTCGCTCCGCTCGGGCCGAGCTCAGCGTCTAACTGGAGGGGTTCGCGAGTTAAGACAGAGGTGTTGGGTTCAAGTCCCAATGTGTCCAGACCTCTTTTTGCTTCTACTACATTCAAATTTAGTGTTAATCGATCTGTAACCATTGCACCAATCGATGGGTCGTCCGGTAACTTGGGCTGAAAAAATCGCACGGTACACAATTTAATTTTTGGCCAGTGGCTTCAAAGGTGTCTGCTATGATCTCAAATCAGACCATCCTGGCACGAGAAGATTAGAGCTTGTCCTGGAGGATGCCTGGTGCATACCATCATAAATAGTTGAACCGTGGGAACTTAGCATGCTAGTTCAACTTGCGCATCAAATTAATTCTCAAGGATTCTTTCGTCTCACCCGCCGCTTCTATCCGACTCGGAGTTTGTAGCTACCGTCGCTGTGAGCACTCTTCCCCCATTTAACCACATGTTTTACTTCTTTTCTCGCTTTTTGACACGATCATCGCCCCGTTACGAAAACTATGGGCGACGAATCGAGGGGACACCCCAAAATCCCTGATTCATTGAGCAAATAGCTTCCCTTCATCCCATCCCTCGTAAATTGCCAGATACACGTCCAACATGACGAATGAGCGACCTGTTTACCGTCCTCACGCGGGAAAACTGTTTCCTCTCAAACCTCCAGCCTGACCCTCCGCCGTATTTCTGACGGCATGGAAACTCGATTTGAGCCTGCATACAACGCAGTGCTTAAGTTGCTCTCGTAACATCGCACATGCTCAAGCACTTTGACTTCAAAAGTTCGCTGAATCGTTTATTCTCACGATGTGATCACGGCAAGTTGCAGTTTGATGATCGCCGATTGATGGCCAGGTCGTCCTTCCCCTTCCCTACATTAACCACGTTCCTCACTTTTCAAGGCCGTTGCTACCAACCTCCTTCCACAAAGACAAAGACAAAGTTATGGTCTTGACTCGTCGAGCATCCAAATCTATCGTTCGATGGCTGCCCAACGAGGTCATCTCGGAAATCATTCAGGCCGCACCACCACGCGATCGGGCTTCTCTGTGCAGAACGACAAAGCTGTTCGAAGGCCTCGGGGTTCCGATTTTGTATCGCGTCGTGGAACTTGAAACTGTAGCTTCTACAGAGGCGTTTTGCTTTACTATCACCTCCCACACGGCCAAGTTTGCAAATTTTGTTCGATCGCTCACAGTTGACACACACGCTCCTTCTCTATACAAGTGGGTCCTCATTCAGGGCGGATATCTTATAATTGAACGTCCTCCCTGATAGCCTCGCTGTGTCACTGTGGGAGTGCATGAAAACGTTGCTCAGCATTGAACAACTATGCCTCCGAGGATCTCTTGCATATGTGACCAGTGCACCGGAGTGGTTAGCTTTGACGTTCCCTCGTCTTCTCCACTGTAGATTATTCACCTTCGACCGACATTGGGCCTCTAACGAGGAACTCGGCACACTATCATCCTTCCTTGCTCGTCACCCGACCTTGAGGTCTGTTAACATTGCTGACTTCACTTTCAAACGTTGGCCGTCGACAGCCGCACAAATTCCGCTCCCTGATCTCCAGCGCATACGTGCTCCTGCGAAGATCTTCCCCAGGATTCTCGCCAATGATTTGAAAGAGGCCAGACTGGAGTGGGAGTTTGGCGGCAAGGCCGACATGTGGCCTCCCGAGCCGATATTCCTTGCTCTCAAGGCAACGACCCGCCGAGATAACTCGTTGGTGTGCTCCATCTACTGTGGCCACTTTGAGTTTCTGCCAATTATGGATTCTGCGTCCATGCATATACCACACGCCAAAACACTGCGGGTGGTCACCGTGCCCGAGGATCCCGGCGACCCCGGCTCGGACGATCCACGTAGACCCGACGTAAGTCTCCCGTTCCCTTTCCTTGGTGGCTATACTCATTCCAGCCAGGATAAGATCCACCATGTGAAGAAATGGCTCCCACGCTTCATTGGTCTTGAATTCTTCGCGTTGGAACTATATTTGGACGAACTTGTGGACGGCCGTAGCACCTTTTGGGCAAACGAAGCAGAGGACCAGCTGACGGTGCACGATTTTGGAGATTTATGTTCAACATTGCAAGCTTGTGGATTGGGTGCGTCAAGTAAAACCTGGCCTTCTCATCCAGATAGAGTGTCTTCGTGGGCGTCATGAGCTTGGCTCGGGACGTCGACGAGACTCATAGAAAACATTGTAATATTGTAATGAATGAGCGGACGCTACGCGTCTCGAGATGGGGGCAGACGCTACGCGTCTCGAAGTGGACGCGGACGCTATGCGTCTCGAGATGAACGCAGACACGATGTGTCTCTAAGTAGATGGTGGTGAAGGAGGAGAGAAAGGAAAAAGAGGGAAGGAGAGAAAGAAGACACAAACCTAATGGTTTGTGTCTGGCGCGGCCTCTGGCCGCGGGCTGCGGGGCGGGAGAACCCGGGCTTGCTCATTGCGAACCGGGCGGGCGAAGCCCAAAGACGCACCGGGAAAAGACCCGCGGCCGAGTCCGACGCGACGCGAGACTGAGCACAGAAATCCGGTCGCCCAGTGCGACGACGAAGCCGGACAGCCCAGAAGCGCGTGGGGAGGCGGGTGGGGCGCGAAAGTTCTGGGCAGTAGGCGAAGTGGGGTCAAGCGAGATGAGAGTGGAGATCAAGCCGTGGCTGCAGATCAGCCACGCGATCGAACTCCGCTCAACTCCGCTCGGCGACTCAGTATTATTAATTCAAAAGGCTCTGACGCCCACTAAACACTCTATCTAGCGCTAGGCCCCCTCGTGCCTCGGGGACCCAGCTAGCAATACTGATCTTTGCAGGTGAAAATGCTTGGAGGAGAGTTGGCGGAACGTGGGAGCGGTTCCCCGCGGCCGATTTTCTTGCACTCGCCGGTGTAACGCTCGTTGATTAGAGTGGGTAGCGCTCGACGCTCGCGGTTCCGCCCCAAAGTGTGAGCCCCCCTGCGCCTTCTCGTCGATGTATTTCTATTGACGGAATGAAGTAACACATTCATTTTTTCTGGCTAATTAATCGCTGGTGGTCAATTGCTCAACTACATAACTTTACTGCATGCGGTTGGGGAACTTGCTGTTATGCGAGATGTCCTGCCGGAAAAAGCCTGAAAAACACAGCAAGTCATCTTGCTGCCGAGCACAGATTCTTACATGCGATGGACTGGGATCTATGGAGAATTGACCGCCGAGAACTCTTCTCGTCAAAACGTAGAGGGAAGCGAGCCCCGCAAGGGACTGTAGATATGTTCTGTCGGGAACGGACTGAAAGAGGCAAAGAAGACGACCTCTGTCGGTATTTCGTTTTTGTCGAACCCCGTTCCCTGTGAAGTTGATAATTGAATCACGGAATAACCGTATACATCGATCAGTGTCCATTTCTCGGTTGTAGCGACAGTACATCCCTGGTAGGGGGTATTATTACAGGCTGGAATTCAGCCAAATTCGCGACAAAAAAATTGCAAAGGTCAGCCTGCTCCACTATTGCTTGCTTTTATGGCGAGTCAGCATAACAGACTCCGGTGTCGTGGAGATATGCTTACGAGCTCAGGGCTTGGTGAACTGGTCAAAGAACGCCATGACGATCGTGCTGGCGTCGATGGGGGTTGGGCCCTGGCCGGCCGCGATCTCGGAAAAGTCGAGGGTGGTAGAGGCCCAGCAATGTTCTGCAGGGGGGAAAAGGCGAGGCGTCAGTAAAGGAGGCGGGTGTGGAATGAATGCAAGAAAGGACTCCAAGACCCCATCCGAAGATAGCGAAGAATACAGATGTGGAGAGAGACATACTCATATCATCGACCTTCCAGTGCTGCAGCACCCCTTCGACGCCCGCGCAAGTCCATACAGAGTGCTGCACGTCGTCGTTAAAGAGGCTCTCGGTCGTGTTTCCGCCGCATTGATTACGCTGCGCCCACCAGCTCAGCCTTGAAGTGCCTCAGCATTCAAATATACAATCCATTTCATTCAGTCCCCCATGTGCGTACTCACCAATCCGGTATCGCTGGCTCGAACCCACCCTCACCCTGACCACCAGCGTACAGGACGTCAGGATCCGCCCCGCCGTGAATCTCGAGCATCGGGAGCGGGCTCCGTGCGGGTGCGCACCCGACATCGACGCCCGTGTTGTCGGTGTAGAACGAGCCAGACCCTGCTGCGAATGCGGCGAACTCGCCTCCGACGGCGCTGCAGGCGATGGTGTTGACGAAAACCGCCGCCGATCGAGAGGCTTTAACCTCGTGTGAGTGGGAGCGAAGAGAGGTAATTTGGTTCAAGTGCGCACCCTGTGGCGTAGATTCGGCTGTTGTCAATGCAGTAGTTTGCGCGGATCTCGGTGAGGAGGTCAGACACGAAGGTGAGGTCCTCGGGGACAGAGGCTTCGGAATAGTTGGCTCCCGCCCACGCGCCCTGTTTGCGGTTAGCGCACGCACTCCACACAGAACACGCGTAACACGCACTCCGACGCCGTTCGGGTACACCATGATTTTCTGAGGGTTCTCGGTCAGCATCGAGCCTCACATACACGAGCAGGTACTCACTCCGGCACTGTACTTGCTCTCGCTCATCCCCGTGTCGGCCTCAAAGAAGAAGCCAATGCTGCTGGAGCCGTGAAAGCCCAGGACGAGTGGGTAAGGTAGGGACGCGTTGTAGTCGCTCGGAAGATGAATGGAGTAGGACCGGTCGACGCCGCCGCTGGTAAGGCCGTGGTACTGTGTGATGCCGTTGAACCAGTGCGTCTGGCCACAACCAGCAGTTCCTGTCACGGCCGCGGCGCGTTGGTGGGTGTCCACGACGGCAGCGGCGGCATTTGCAGCCAGGCAAGCAAGGAGAGTGAGGACGGCGTGCATTGAGGGGAGGCTGTTACTGGCATGCTAAAGAGCGCTGTATTTGTACCCGATGGCGGGACCATGCGCAGAGAAGGCCGAGCATGCGGAGGTATCCACGGCTTTGATAATTATGTTGCCAGGATTACGGATGTTGAGACGGAGAGGATAGTTGCTTGTCAAGGTATGTTCGGCAGAGCACGCAGAGTCCACGCGAGCTAGCTCATGAGAGTAACTTTTCTGGCTCTCGGTGTAGGGTGGATCCAAAGGCTTTATGTCCGACGATCGCCGAAACCCAGTTAGGTCGACTGACCGCCCTTGGACCGCCCGTTGGCCGAAAGTGGAAGGTGGCCGTTGTTGAGCAGCATTCCTTCCAAGCGTCGCATGTACAATGATTAAGGGGTTCCCTTAATCCTGAGTTCAGCCGTCCGACCTTCAACAGTCACTCTGACTCACTCAGCGAAATATATCCACGGAAAGATTGACCTCGACAGCCAAATAAAGCCTGAAATGAGAGAGGGGCCTCGACGTTGGTGAGGTTTGATCTGGGTGAACGGTACCTCGAGTCTGCCGTCCACACTAACAAAGAGCCCGTTAAACCTGGGAACGTTTCGAGCTTGGACAGGCTTGGACTCGGATCACGCCGGCAATCAACTTGAAGCCTTTCAGCCAAGATCGGCCAAGCCAGAATTCACCACACGTCCGCACGTCCTCGGTTTATCTCAGCCATTCGCGCCATTTCCACTACAAGTGCGTGAACCAACTGGCCCACCTCAGTGTACGAGCTTCTGACAATCTGTAGCTCGACCGCATGCAAACGGGCGACAAATGCAAAGACATTGAACTTGTCCACTGGCAGAACCATCTTTCCAAAGTGATGCCCTCTGATGGTTCAAGATTTTGGAGATCTATGCTCAACATCGAAAGGGTGTCGATTGAGTACGCCAATTCAAGTTGGACTTTTCATTCAATTGCAGGTAAAAATGCTTGGAGGAGAGTGACCGGAACTTGGGAGCGGTTGCCTGCGGACGACTTTTTTGCCCTCGCTGGTGTAACCCTCGTTGGGATGTGATTACTGGGCTACGGCCTTTTCCAAGGACCCCAGCCGCGGCATTTCGTCGATGTATCCTATTGATGGTTTTTTTTCTGACGATGGGTGAATGATTCTGACGGTCACTTACTTTGCGTGGGCTTGAAACCAACTTGAAACCCGACTTCCCGCCTAATTTCTGGAGTCCTCCTGTTTTCCGCTTCCCGTCGTGTTTCCGGTCTTTCGACTGCACTACTTGATCGTTTCTCCCTTGACGCCGACTTTGACCTTGACCCGCATGCCTTGACCATTTCGACGCGGGTTCCCACACCTGCCGGTCCATCGATCCCCTTGAAACAGAACTACACCGGCTTTCATCGGAATCCAATGATTTGCAGAACCGTTGGAATCTAATGGGTGATTGAAACCATTGTTATCTGGTTGCCCTGAAACTGCGCGAGTCCCTGCTGGCAACGGGTAACATTTTGCGCAAATTTAAATTCGGTGTATTTTTTGGCGATGTTTTGTATACAGTGTTCAATTTGCAGACAATTGCACTCCACACGATGCTCGTGTATGAGCAGAAGAAAACCTCATATGTATCTCGCAAATGCACGTTCGTATTCTACCATTTCATATCTCAGTTGAAACTCTGAATCTTTTGGCCTCTGGCTGTGAATCTTCGTCGTCCAAATCTGATGTCTCTATAACTTCGTAGCGGCGCTTGACGGTGTCTACTGGACGCTCAGCACTCACGCGATTGCGACATTACTTTAGGGCGGCCGCCTACCTTCCTGCGACTCGAAGTAGTCACGATCTGGAAAACATTCTTTGCAGACTGCGGAGGCGTTTAATGAAATGATCTTTCGAGCCGATGATACTCTGAGTCTACCTTGTGCAACCTCTATACAAAAATTTTAGCGGGTATGAAAGCGGGCTGGTAAAATCGAAAGGCTAACCATCACCAAAAAGTATACGTTCAATTTGGTTCACCGATGGCAGTAGAGGCCGGTCCTGTAATGAGCGACGAAACTTACAAGTGAACGTGTCGTCCCAGTCCGTCGTTGATGAGGTGGTAGTTGCTCCGATCGAGGGCTCTACGAGCCGTTCGATTATCTGAGAAGCGGTTGGACGCATGCTAGCCTCGCCACCCCAACAGTCCTGGAGCAGCGCCCAAAGACAGTCAAGCTGTGAGGTGCCAAAACAGATGGGAGGTCGTGTTGGGTGCCCCCCTTTAATGATTTTGAACATGACGGCGGCGTCATTTGGTGAATCATGAAAGGGAATGTGGCCCGACAACATCTGCATGATACCAATACTAAATTAGTGAGAAGGAAGGGAGCAGGATAGAACGGACCTCGGAGCACACACAAGCGAAGGCATATACGTCGGAGCCAAAGTGTTTCTTGTTTTCTTGGAATAGTTCGGGGGCATAATAACGTACCGTCCCTCCTTTCGCAGTGGTGGTCGAGTGAAGTCGCAGCGTGATTTCGCTCACAACTGAGGAGAGCCCAAAGTCGCAAATACAGGCTCTGCCTGAAGGCGTTACCAGAATGTTAATCTGGGCGTTAATTAGGGAAATATTTATTTCGAACATTGAGCACCCACCGCCTTTAAATCCCCGTGTACTACATTTTTCTCGTGAAGGTATTGCAGTCCAAAAGCAACATCCAAAATCTACGATACGAGGGTCAGGCGTTAGTGCATATCCTGTTAACTTAGGCCTACAAGAGAGAGACACCGGTTGATGTCGGGCGACTGCTTGCGCAAATATTGCATGACGTTCCCGCTTTCCATCCACGGAGAAACAAGGCACAAACGTTTCTCTGTGTAGTATACCCCGAAGAAGGGAAGAAGGTTTGGATGACAAAGTTGGCGCCAAATGAGGGCTTCGCGACCAAATTTCTAGAAGTTTGCGTCAAACCAAGATTGTTGTCAAGTGGAGGTGCGGAAAAACCTTGAGCACCGCCGTGAGATCCTCCTCCCGGAATATTCGCATGATTTTAACGCAGACACTCTGACCGCGAACGAGGCCCTTCCAGATATCTCCAAACCCACCACCGTCAACCTGATCCCCGATTTTTTGTAACCCAGGGAGAGTGAAACATCGAGGATGCAAGTCCGATAGGCGGGAAAGTCGCATCAGAGTCTTCCATATTAACGGCTTAACGACATTGAATGAGTCCAGATCAAGGAGCTGATTAAATGCATCGTCATTTCAGAAAGATCACTACAAGATGCGACCCGCTCACATCTTGCAAAAGATTCAGAAGCTCCTGCGCATCCGTTCCACGAGACGCCAGAAACTCTTCGCGCGACTCTTGTTCTTGCAGAAGAAGAACCAGCTCCCCGACAATTATGGGAATGTCACGGCTAATGTTCTTGTGTACAAGCGTTGAAGTTATGTGGCTGATCCTGGGCTTAGTCTGAAATTTAGTTAGAATACGGAGCAGAGGCGAATGAGACTAGCTACGGGCCTCCACGGCTTGCTTCACCGACTCCCTAAGAAGAGTAAACAAATTATCCAAATCCAAGTAGTAGTGACGCAGAGCATAGACCGCGTCAAACTCTTGTACATCTGTCAATTCTCTCAATTCTTCCAATCTTCTGAATAGAAGTTAATGTCTCATTCGCATTCGGTTTTCACAACATACCTAGAACGGTCGCGATCGGACTGGCCCAGAATAAGAGAATAAGTATATGTGGCCAAGTTCTGTGAGGCCGAAATTAAACTAAGAGGAAAAAGCCGACGAAAGTGACAGACCTGGGGAAGGAAAGTTCGAGTCCAAACCAGGAGGATATATTGAATGCGCTGCAGAACACTCATGGTGGTCGGAGTGCGCCACACGGCATGGCAGAAGTCTTCACTGTGTCCCGATAACCACGCCATGACTTTCGGAGAAACCCAGAATTCTTTGGACTCGAAATCGACCAAAGGAGAGCATTTTTTATAGGTAGGGTTTGTGATATAGGCGAGAAAGGCGAACGGAAATTGATCGAGGGGGAGAACCAGTGGCGCAAAGATATTTTGAGCGGCGGTCAGTGAGCCGAAGAATTTGAGAAACACAGCGGCCAGGCGCATCTGCATCTCCTCAGGCCCAAGGCGAGGCCGTTGACCAGGATGTACCACCCGATCTCGATCTACTGAAGACGTGACCTCCCTGATCTGACGCCATTTTTTAGGAATGATTTCAAGCATGTACTTATTCCAATTTGGAGGTCGGCCAGCCTTCCCAAGAGCCTGGAAGATGAGGGATTCATCAATATTGTCCCAAGTGAAGAGATCCCGGTCGGGACCCCCAAGCCCATCCAAAAATGTGTGCAACGAATTTAACTGATGTTTCTCCGACGTGCGGAACGCCACCCAGCAAACGAGTGGCCAAAAAGGAACAACGAGTTCGTAAAGGATCCGAAGGATAGGCGATTGTTCGTTCAGAACCTGGCCAGAGGGTTTTGACCCTGTCATAGTAGTGAGGCATCTGTGAAATCAGGTGAGTATACAATGAGGCTGCTTGCCGGTGTAAATAGAGTACCTCTGGAAACAATGGCAATCAGAGCACCAAGGAATCGATTCCAGATCTTCGAGCGAATAGATTTCCAACATGGTTTCCATCCAAGTGCGCAAAAGGTGTGAAACCCGGCAATTCTTGCAGTTCGACACCCCAGCAACCAGAAGGCCCGTCCCGTTCGCCCAGTCCAAGATTAATTGAGGCAGTGCGCAGGAACCGCCCTTTTCGATGGTGATTCGCCACGGTCCGGCGATTATGAGCCATGGGATAAGGCGAAATCGAATATCGGGACTGAGGTGAGCCAATGGATTAGTAGAACCCATGGTAATTTCAAGTTGAGACCTGCGAGCTTCAAGAGCCCGATGCCAGTCTCCAACTGGTATTTCCGGCAAGGAAAGATTGAACGCCTTGATATATTCTTCATCCTCATCTTCCCATAGCCATACTCGGTGTGCATCTGGTGCAGACATGAGGGTGGGCCACGAGATAGGATCAATTTGTTTGAATATGTGGTAGGTGAACCACAGTCGATACTTGAAATCGATGTTGGCCAAGTATACATCCATTTGGGTCATGGCTTTGGTAGCCAGGGAAGGCGGTACTGACGAGTCCATAGGCTGTGAAGGATGTGCTTAGAGAAGCAGTACAACCCGCCGACTGTCGAAGAGCTCACCGGAACGCGAGCGGAAGAGGCCGGGGAGGGAGAGATATCCACGGAACCTATGGAGGCGACAAATGCTTGATGAACGGGGATTGGAGCGTCGAGTGGCAGCCAACTTTATAGCAAGTGGCGATGCGCGCAGGCTGTCGAATGCGTGGTCGTGGCGGCTGTGGTACTGCCCCGATGATCTAAGTTTAGAAATTACGAGTTTCAGCGCATGTTACGCACCGTTCAGCACTGCGGTGGGATATGGGAAGAGGTACAAGTTGGCCTCATGCCGAGCAAGATGTGGTGCGAATGGACCGAGCGCTCGCGGTAAGTCACCAAGTATCAACATTTTTCACGTTATCCGTCATCCCGCCTTCAAACAGCCCAACTTGAAAGTGCCCGCCCAAATACGTGCGAGGGAAGCCAGGCCAACTGCTGAACAGACGCTGATCTGAAGAGTATGCATCAACCAAATCAGAAGGAAGGGCTGCCTAAAAATCGGTGGACGCGCTGCTTGACATGTGACAGCCGGATCGGACGTTTCTTAAATCTTTTGCCGATAATCGGCGGAAGTGCTAGCTGACAGCCAGTGGCTGGATCGGACAACAAAGCCTTTGAGAGAGCAACAATACAGTGGGGAGGAGTGTGAGGAGTGGGGAGGACCACCAGGTGCTGAAAAGAACAATAAGCGACATGTCGGGACTCGCTGACCAACCGAAGACGCGGTCAGGGGCAGACTCGGGGGACAACGGGATTTGGTGAACAGAGTTGAGAATGAGTTGCGTGTTCTGGAGGCCTGTTGTGGAGTGTGCTTCCGATGATTGCGCTGCCAAGTGGCATACAAATCTGAGAGCGGCGGCGATTTTCTGCTGGCTGATCTGATACCGCAGTTGCAGGTGGTGCGGAGTTGCGGAGGATTGGGGGCTAGGGGGTTGTAACGTCGAGTCCTGGCGTAGTACTAAGGCGAGCAGGGTGTGGACGATGCAGAGGAGACCGGAGTCGCGTAATTATTCAAGTTGACGGTGGTAGCTAGGCTCGAAACCAGCCGGTCTATGAAGGTACTAGTAAACCTATAATAGGGCCTTGTATATAATTCCCGGCGACTTAAAAACGCGTTTTTAATACCGGTATGTAAACAAGGTGTTTATAAACGTGTTTGTAAACCGTAGGCAAAATTTCCCACGGTTCCACCTGGTCGTGTTCAAGTGGGTCTGGATCACGAAAAAATTCAAACATGGGTAGAAACAGTCTGATAATTGTTATTCTGCACCGAATCCACCGGGAAGGGCTGAGTGATTCTTCATAATACAATTTTAGAGGTCAAAATCTGCCCAAAATTCTCCGGGAAGTTGCCGGGAAGGCCCCTGCAGTGAATTGAAAACCGGGCTTTTGAGCCGTTCATTTAAAAACGGGTTTATAAACACCGGTTTATAAACCGGTTTGTAAACACGAATAATATACAAGGCCCTAACCTATAACGTGGTGGTCGAATCAAGTCGCAGCGTGATTAAAGTAAATTTCGAACGCGGTCACCACCTCACGTTGTTCGTTGCCGGTCGAGTCGAGGGCAAACTTAGGGCACAACGGCCCACGGGATTTGGTGAACGGAGTTGAAGACAAGTCGTCGGAACTTGCAATTGAGATCGCTGATCGCCGAAACCCAATTTGGTCCGCCAACCGCCTGTCGCCCAAAATGGCAGGAGGTGCGTTGTCAGCGCACCCACGACATTCTTTTCTAGCTACCTATCCCTCCATCGCCCCCGCAGAAAACTTTCATTGGCGCTCTCTCCATGCGCCCACTGACACTTACGATGGGTCCTACTCCTAGTACGGCAATTTCAGCAGTCACGACGAAGCTGATAATCAAGTTGTTGCTGGCGGAGATGTTGTCCAATGTCGAGTGTTTCGCTAGAGCGCTCAAGTACGTGGACCACGGTGGTAAGATGAAACACATCCACGATCGCCCTGTCACCGTAGCGGGGCCAATTTCGGGCTCGGTCATGGGCGAATCGGCGGATGTACTAGCAGTTCATCCGCAAGTCATGCGTGGATCAGAGTAGCAGCGGGGCTATTAGAGCCACGTCTTTTCGTCAACTCTTGGGAAGCCGCTCAATTAAAGCGCTGAAAGAGAGGAACGCCGTGCGACCGATGTGCCCCAACGACACTGACTTGCAGTAGGAAGCTTCACCAGCACGACACGTGGCGATCAGCAAACAGCGGTGCAGACGCCGGAGGGTCACCTGTGTTGTCCCGCAAGTTGTCGGCGAAAACTTCGGCAACACTACGGAACGACAGCAACCGGTTTAAGCTCGGTATTTTGTACTATAAAACTTTACACCAAGTAGCCAAAAACTTCGAGCATTCCTCTCCCTCACTCGTCGACCCCCCTCTGGCATCTAGCTATGATTGGCTCTTTTGTTGCTCTCGCGACCTTCGTCTCGGTGGCTCGTGCCCAACCCGCTGTAGACCTCCTCATTGACCACGGCTTCCCGTCGACTGGAACACTTAATTTGAACACGGTCTTGGCGGCCGTGACCGCGAAAAAGGGAACTTTCCACTTTGGTTCAACCTACGATACATTCGATGCCGACCAATCGTGGTTCGACGGTGTTTTCAGCACATTTTACCGCCACGTCGTCGCGGAAAATGGGTGCGGTTCTATTCTGATCTGGATATGTGCGATGGGACCCCTAATGCCGGCCTTCCCAGGTGCAAGTGGGACGCAACGGAGCCCAGCCAAGGAGTTAGCTCTCTCACAGAGTGTGTCGGCGCACAGAGTTTTGCGAATCAGTTCGGCAACACGTTCCGTGGCCACAACACATTCTGGCATTCACAAACGCCGGTTCGTACACTGCTCCGAGTCCTGCCGGTGTAACTTGATAGTTGACGATACCATTCAGTCGTGGCTTCCGGGGAGCTTCAGCGCGTCTCAAGTAGTTGGAACGATTATTCCGCAACACGTCCAGGCAGAAATTCAGGGCATGGGTGCTTCGGTTACCTCCTGGGACGTCGTGAACGAGGTTGTTGGGGGATGGTGTGTCGGCTGGGATGACCTCGCTCCAATGCGTCCAGAACAAAGGCGATTGGCCCACGGTCACTTCGGACGGTTCGGGCGTGCCGCTGGTTACGGATCTGTCCTTTATTTTCGCTGCGTTCAAAACCGCGTTCCAGTTCGCGGGCGCTAACACTCGTCTCGCGGTCAACGATTATAAGTGATGATCTTTCTCTTTTGCCTGGCCATTGGCGAATACTCATTTGCGCCTCAGCACCGGCGGCGCGGAGGCTAAGACTGCCTGTGTCATCAATCTCATCAAGAGTATTCAGGCGAACACGACCATCCCATTCAACAGGCGAGTCTCTTCCCTTGCAATCATATACATTATTTTTATGTAAACTAACGCAATGCAACAGACTCGCGGTTGGATTCCAGTCCCACCTCACCGCTTCGACCGGTGGCTTCGACTCCAAGTCCGCCCTTGCGTCCACGTTTTCTACCCTGTCGGCTCTCGGTGTCAGCGCGATGATCACTGAAATGGACATCGAAGTCAACGCTAACACAACCCCGAACCTGCGCTATCAGGCTGCTATCTGGGGAGACTATCTTGATGTTGGTTGATTCCTGCCACGCGTTTTTGGGTTCAATAATATCCCATTCGCTTCTAGGCTTGCCTCTTCGCGTCCAACTGCTTCGAGTTCATCAACTGGGATCCCCGGTGAGTAGTGTCGTTAGATATGCCGAGTCCAGCCAATTTATTGTCCGGTTCTACTTAGGGACGACCTCTCCTGGCGTGGAAGTGCGGCCGCCGCGACGCTCTTTGACACTAATGGAAACCCCAAGCCGGCGGCATACGAGGTGGCTGCGCGGCTCCAAAACTTTGCCAATGGCGGCGCCGAGCCGTGTGCCACGGCGTCTGGGACGAGCGTCTGCAAGATTACCGTAACCGGGACATCGACCGTCGGCTCCACCACGACGACCTCTTCCACGACTACGTCTTCAACCCCGACTGGTCCCACCGGCTGGTATGTGTGATTTCGTTCGAATTTTTTTGTACGAGTCGGCTGAAAGTTGCATAATTCAGTGTATCGGCCGAGTTTGGCCAATGTGGCGGGACGGGGTGGACTGGGTGCACTTTATGCGCCGCTGGGACGACATGTCAGGTGCTGAACCCTTGTGAGTAAATTCATACTATAGAACAGCGCGCGAGCCCATACTCATTCATATTCGTATCAGTCTTCTTCCAGTGTTTGACTTGAGTCCTTGGGGATCTCTATGGTGTTATTCCCAACTGTATACTACGTTCAAAAAAAATGTTGAAGTGCTCGACTCTTGCTCTTTTCCGTCACATGACAAGCACCGTCGTATCTTCTTTCACAGCGGCCTCTCAACAACTGTTTCGTTCACATTCCTCCCTGGAGGCCGAGGGCGGGCTGTTTCTGGATTGCGAGTCGGCCCATTATTGGTTTGGTGACAATACTAGAATGAGCTGCCCAAGACCATCCGTGATTCAACGCAAACCTCAACGTAGTCGCTCTCAAGATTTTCCCACCGCTAGACATACATAAAGCACTTGCTCCGGACTTGGAAGAAAACAACTGCCAGCGAGAAAGGTCCATCAGTGAATATATTGCTACAATGCCACTAAGTCCCTGCGTTAAGCCGCCCCGTCGGCACGGGTTGCC
>JARJCM010000831.1:0-17508 GCA_029233265.1 Mycena alexandri | reverse complement strand
CGCACTCGGGGGGAAAAAGGGTGAAAAAAGAGGGAAACACATCTCCAGGGTCGGAGTCGGGGGGATAAAGGGAGGCGGGCATCTCCAGGGTCGGAGTCGCAGCCGCCAAGGAAAAAAACGGGTGGGGCACATCGATGAAACCAAACTTACCTGCCATCCGCGCAGAAATTTTGGGCTGAGGCCGAGGTGGGTGGTCAACAAATCGAGGGCTAACTCCATTATACGGTGGGGCGGCGAGGTTAAGGCTGAGGTGTGGCGGTAGGCTTTCCAGGGGAGAACGGCGTCGCGAAAGCCAAAATCGCCAGCAATTTGACTAGAAGGTGTCTAAGTGACTCAAGGAATCCAAGGTGGAACGATCCTGCGCCAGATTGACGGTAACAGGACGATCCAGCGCGATAATTCAATGTTGAAGTGTAGAGCTACATGGCGCAAGGCAGCGTTTGGCTACTTACATCAAGAGTTGAACGTTGATCTCTCGGTTTCCGCCTATTGATTAGCCACCCTTAATCCCGTGTCGTCGAATTAAGTACATACTCTGGCCTAGCGTTCCACACGAGGATTTGAGCATCTTCTTTTGCTGGTAGACAACTTTCGAGATTTTTCAACGAGGCGTCAAGAAAGACCATATATACACATATATACACATTATATAGCACAGCATGAATCGAGGTGTTGGCTTATAGATGAAGAATACAGAGGCCAAGAAGTAACAACATATATCTACCAAGTCCTTTACATCGGCCGGAATTCCACGGCATGGGTTCCCAACTCATGCTCCAAGCGCAGTGGAATGACTGCTGCCCTGCCGAAGAAGTGGTAGAAGGTTTGCGTGTAATAGCGCGCGACCCGTTCTTCAAAACCTGCGATTCGAATTGGGCTCCACCCCATTGTTTCGTATCCTTCAGCGCCCTCCAGTTCCTCGGGGCGCGGACGATACGACCATGCCAGCATTAGACGGGCAAGGCGTAACAGAAATGGGAGCCGATCTTGGGACGATATGGCAGCGAATCCCTTCTTGCCTTCGCTGAGGTCTGGGCCGACGAGAGGACCTGGGAAGCACTGCATGCATTTTTCTATCCGATCGAGCCCAGAAGCGACCCCGTCCAAAGCACAGAGCTCGAAGCGGAAGCCCATCTCCGCCACCTCCCAGGTAATTTCCTTGCTTCGAGTCCGCGTCGTGAGTGGTACACGGTCGGCAGGTACAGGGATGCCATCTAACTCGTCGATGCCACATGCCCTCATCGCAGGGCCCAAGACTCGCTCGATGGTAGCAGTGCGCTTCTCTGCCAACGTGCCGCTCCTCCCTTGCTTCATCACTTTGCCCTGAAGCACGTCACGCCATTCGGAAACCGTTAAAGCGGTGTGATGATCGTTGGGGTCAGCCATTCGGAACATCAAGGCATCGCGGATGAGCTGATAGTGGTGAAGGTAGGTGTGGAGACGGGCCTCCGAGGAAATGAGCAACGCTGGTTCAGGTAGAACGTAGAGATTCCGGGGATCCCACCCGCAGGCCGGCGGTTGGGATCGATCCACCGCAGCGAGTGCCGCTTCCCAACCTGGAATGCTCGGAGCCATATAGGGGCTGTTGAAGACTTCGTACTTATTTCTCTCCTGCTGAGCATTTGGATTTGGGACTTTGAGGCTGTGACGTCGATCTGTGCAGGATTAGTTACGGCACAAACTGATGGAGATGTTTCTTACATGGATCGTTCCGCGATTTGCCATTGCGGGTGCTCGAACCACTACTCGGGCCAGGCTGCAACCCCACCGGTACAGCGCCAGCCATCGCACTACCCGGGTCCGGCTTCGACCTCACCACCAGAGGCTTGGCCGTGTCGCCGGAGGCGAATGGATTCTTGTACCAGGTAGGGTATCCGTCCCCCGGTGCAGGCCGCCGATGCGCTCCTGGAGTGTCGGCCCAACGATGATTGGAGCGAAACCCTCGACCACTTCAAGCTCCATCGATCCCGCGGGATCAAGCGGTTGAACCACCCTGAGAATATTTTCCCGGTGAAAAGCACGCAAGGGGCGCATATACCAAAAGGGAAGCTTGGCCCTATGGAATTTCTCGGCGACCGTCGGATCGCTTGTGAAAACACCGACGGTATCAGCGTCTGGGGGGCCCCCACACAGTTTCGATCTTCCATGCGAGGTTTGTAGATTGTCATATACTGCAGAAGGCCCTCCAATTCCAGATAGGTGCGCTGCACATTTGTCACGCCCAGTACCATCCGCTCAAACGTCGCCGGGATACTAGACAGTCGCGATAAACCACGACGCAAGCTGTCCGCAAGCTGCATTACCAATGGAGAGGTTGAGAAGAAGGGTTCGAGCATTTTATGTAGTCATCGGATTTTTGAATCAAGTCGTTGCTCAGGTGCGACAGGGCAGAGAATTTCGCTGAGCTGAGCTTTCCCAGCCCACGCGTAATGGTCTGCCCCGACGCCGGCGAAGTAAAGTCTGTGTGGTCGGGGTCCCACCATAAAATCCATAGCTTCTCCACACCCTCTGCAGTGGATGGTCGCCTCCGAATGGCACCAAAGTGAGCGTAGTGGTCGGTGTATTCGTGGGGCCAGAGGGTGGGATCGTCGGGGCCCCAGCGCATGTCGCGCCGAAGAAGAAGCTTGTCTGAGGCAGCAGATGCAGGGGCGGGCACATATTCAGCATTGCTTGTGATGAAACAACGATTGTGTGAGACCCAGACGTGGGCCGCGACCTTGCCGTCGTAAGGACCAAGTACGGCTGTGAGACGTCAATACAAAAATGTGAAGCAGTGGGGATGTACCAGTTTCGTTGCGATTTTGGAGGAGATTAACGCCGTCAGATTCAGGAGGTGCATCCACGACGCCTGGTGGGGCTGGAACGGTGTCAGAGTTCAATGTGAGCAAAAGTTAGGGATATATGCATACGCACGCAGCATGACAAGCGTGTTATACGAGTTTAATTGAGGAAAGATAGAGCTAGTAGCGCAAAGCCACTGCCGTCCTGTAGCACAAAGCCACAGAAGGATGTTGAGAAATGGAAAGCGGATGGTGTTTGAACTCGGGGTTGATGGTCTGTAAACCAAACAATGGATGTCCTTAGTAATTCGGACAGACCTTGGTCTTCTCGCCTCTGTGGCTTTGCGCTGCAGATGCCTTTGACTGGCTTTGCGCTAGTTGAAGTTGCTCCTACTCGATCTAGTTGACTCGATGTACTCTCTATCTAATGGACTCGATGTACCGTCCCCCATTTTTGCAACCATCCAGCACGGTCGTCAGACCCCAGGCTACGCAGTTCACTAATTAATCTGGCCCAATTGCTCTGCGGATGTGCTCCTCAGGGTCCCGCCCATTTTCTTCGTGCACCGCTAGCTCGCCGTTTCGGACGTTCGTCGTCCGCTCACCGCGACGTCCCACATGTCAAAAATGTAAGCTGTGAATGTGCGCCAATTGGCACCAGACTTGAGCACTTCCCCCCACATCGCCGTGTGATGCCGCCACGTCTGTCCGAGTCGATAGTGGCCGTTCGGGTCGTTTCGGGTGGCGGGGAGCGATGTCTCACTTGCCCTGATCCAAAACCTGGGACACTTCGTCATCATAGCGCTCCATGCGAGCGCATTTCATTATAATAAGCCATCGGGGTTTGCTTCAACGAAGACAACACCTCGGTTGACCACATAATACACCTCCTCCTCGTTACTTCGTAACGGCGTGGTACCTTCTGATCAGATCCCGAAATTGGCCTCTATTTTTTTTTGTTGGGACTTTACGTCGGCCGCTCATCCAAAATTCCAGACCTCAAAATCGGCGTCGATTATGTGCGCCGCCCTAGAAGTATTCCGGGGCAAATGGAACATGTACAGCATGGCGAGTCGCAAAATATCTATTTGAAACAGCGGGGGCAGGCTGTATCCGCACGAATAGCCAAGTTTTGCTTGGCCGAAGCGGGCACGTCAGCGAACACGACTGGCGGCTGCAGCTGTAGGAGTTGTCAAGGTGCGCATTTTAACTGGAACAGAATCCAATTTACAATTTTCAGATTCAATTCGTAGAAGCTCCTGGAAAAGTCTGAACGGGGCTCATATTCCGAATGTTCAATTTCCGCCATGGCATTGACACTGCGGTCAGACTCGTCGGTATGCTGATTCATGGGGGATCCTGAATCGCGGGCATTCGTGGCGAGATCCTGGCCATGTGCAAGATTCTCAATCTGAATTGTAGATAGAAAGTCTTCAAACTGCGGAGGAATCGTTCGATCTAAAGGCAAGAGACCGAGAAGAGATTGCGAGGCCATGGCAGTGAATGGGAGGTAGCCGTGAGGGAAATCTATGTTTGTTGATACATATTGTCTTGATCGTGATGTCACCCGACTGATAAATCTCTAGAAATAGAAACTACCAGGTGGAAACGACGGGCACTGTCCATATCAGGCGTTTGGCGTTATGTAGACTGGTGACCAAACTGCCATTCTGTCTTCCCACTTCATGGAGGGATCGGTCACCGGTCTACGAGACGAGCTATGTGCACCAGCCTGGCGAACAACTGGGAGGTGACGATCGCGAGTCGGGCCTTCCAAAGTGCAAGCAGTGCACTCGCACCGGACAACGACGGCCCGGACTCCGCCACGGACGCCGCTGCGGATGGAATCGGTGCGCCGTGCGCCGGGTGGATAATTGAGGCAAAAGGAGCCTCCCTCGCCGCCGTGCTATTTCCGAGCTATCATTCATGCCACCAGATCCTGGCAGGCGGTAGTCTCTCGTAGACAAACACTACAACAATTTCTTCGTTCGTACCTCACGTTTGTTGTAGGCAGGCGGATATATCATACCTTGTAATTAGAGATGCAGTATGATACATCAGGACCCTCTAGTCAGAGACCGGTCGGATACATCACCTTAGAGATATACCTGTAGTGTGCCCTCGCCTACTAGGTGGCGGCCAGCTACTGCTGCTCGTCGTGGGCAACGACGACGAGCGACGATTCGCTCGCTGCCCTCATCCGCGCCGTCGCCCTCTTTGCCGTCCTCATCCCCCTGTCCTTATCCCCCCTGTCCGCTGCTGCCACTGCCTCTGCTGCTCCCTCAGCCACCGCCTCCGCTTCCGCCGCAGCCACCTCCGCCCTGCATGCTGCAATCAGCGCCGCCATGCCCACCCACTTCAGCTCGAAGTCGAGGGCGAGGGAGCGTAGAATCCGCGCTTGACGCGTCGCATACTGGATCGGGGTGGAAGGGAACGGCGCAGCGTTGGGTTGTCATGACGGTTTGCGTCAAGAAGGATTGATCATCACTTATCGCAACCCGATTCGGCGAACCGCATTTGGGTCGTGATTGGTTTCACGCGTTTCACGCTCTTTATTCGGACAGACGAGGATGTAGTTCATTTTTGGGACGCTGTATACATTATTCAATAGGTCAATCGGGACAGGAGCAAAGATTCAAGCAACGATGAGTAGTCAGTGGGGGTAAGCTCGAACAATTTTCAGGTGTTCGTCGTCCAAACGAGGTCGTCGGGGGCAGCCAGGATGAAGTTGCCCGCCTGCAGCATTCCTTTCCAATATCCCAGTCTATTGTCGGTGCCGATGTGGCAGGCTTCCTTCAAGCTGGCCGTGGTCATTATCACCCCCCATTCGTGATCCACTGCCAACCAAGTGGCAATCGCCTCGTCGCTGTTGAATTGGGTCAGTCAGGACCAAAGTCAAGAGCAAGGGAACAAGGGAACACCGTAGAATAATAATAAGATTGAAGAAAACGCTCACACGTTGGCGGTCACCCGATCGCTGCCGTCGACAATGTAGTAGACTGGCGCTACCTGCACATCTACGTTGTCTTGCACCTTGAACGCATCGGCCAGGTTTTCGCAAAGCGGTAGGAAACGACAGATGTCATCGAAGGTCGGCGCCCATTCGATTCGATTTTTGGTAGCCCAGATCCGACCCTCTTCGACATATTCCCAGAGAAATTCACTTGGAGTGCCGTTGAGTTCGTTCGCGCGCGATACGACGAGTACAGACGAGTACTTACTTGTCGCGCGAGATCACACCCCAACTGTTGAGATACCAGTTCGGGTAGGCGTCCATAGCGAGCGAGAGGTGAGTTTGTGCAACGCGGACGTCGTCATGTGAGGGTGTTTGGACTCCGTGGAAGGTGGACGTCAAGAGCAAAAATAAGCGCCTGTGGATCACTGCGGATCTGCGCGTGTCACGAGGGTGACACATCAACTATCGCTCCCTCAATTGGGACTTTCCTATCTGGGAATTTCGGCGGTGAGTGCATTAAAAATTCGAATCACATTGAATTCGTGAAGAGGTTTGTATTACAGTTCTGTCAATCGTAGCTATTTGTGTCAAGAGTACGGAGTAATTCAATTGGAGGATAGGTCAGTAAATTCAGAATCAGCAGACATACGGGAGTCGATCGAGATAACGCTGGCAGATCACAATTCGGTGGTCGCGGGCGAGTGCCGGGCATGGCGAGAGAGGTACCACTTGATGGCCGCCGCGACGTCATCTACGATCTGCAAGTCGGCGGTAGGATCCAGAGCGATGGCACCTTCGACTTGGGGGCTGTTCGGGGAAATTAGCGCGCTACGAGGTAGATTGGGGGAAGAGATACCCACACCGAGCGGCAAAGTTGCCCGTTGGAAGAAACCACAATCCCCTGGAATTCGCCCTCAACCTCGCCGCCTACATCTCCACCGCGGTCGGTGCTGCTGTGGGCCTGGTTATCCAATTCAGAGTGGACGAATTCCGAGGGGGAGCATGCGCTGCCGCCGACCGATCTGCAAGGCGCGGATTTAACGAGTTTGAAAGGGTGGCTACGGTGGCCACGTTTGGCCACCAGCCGCCGATGAAGTCGCAGGAGGCGACGAAACGCCATCGCGGTCGACATCGTAGGGAGGCGGTGCGTCGACATTCTTCCTCCTGCTGCGTTTCGCCTGGACGCCCTCCCTCTTCGCACCCTGGCTCTTCGCACCCCCGCTCCACGTGAGGAGATCTTCACCGGTGGGCTTGGCCATATCCACGACCGCCTCTGCGCGCACTTCGTCCGGACGATCGACCAGCAGCCCCACCCGTTCCGCACTACGGCGATTGTTGAGAGCCCACGTGTGGGCGTGGTGGCAGAGCTCCTCGAGACGCCCAAATTCGTGCTTGGTTACCTTCCCCGGTAAGTCCAGCAACGGGCCATAGAAAGATCGGGGTCCCGCGCTGGAGGCAAGTTAGCAGGCAGCAAGCAACACAGGGGGGGTCGAGCAGATCACGCACGTCTGTCCAGTGCCATTTGCGGCTACTGTGCCTGTCGTGGGTACTCGCGTCGACGAAATTTGAGCTCGGGTGAAACGGGATCGCGAGGGGCGCGCGTCCGGTTTGGATCACGTGGGGAGCACGCCAGGGTAACCGTCGCGGACAGGTTTGTCGAGCATGTGGTGGTCGGTGCTGGTATGGTGGTCGAGTGGTGAAGACTGCGCGTCGTGTCACAAGTGCCATGGCTGCGCGTAAACTTGAATCAAGACAGCCATCCGACGTACCCAAATGTACTATTAGTAGAGAAAAAGCAGGCGACAAGAGCAGAAGAACGCAGCAAGCGTGGACGACGACGACGGTGAGAGAGAAAGAAGACTCCAAAGAAAAGAACAAAACAAAAACAAAAACAAAAACAAGAAGAATGCACGATTATGTGGCGGGAGAAGGCTCGAACTCTCGACTCTCGGGTCCGACTCCGAAGGCAAGACCGAGAATTGTACCGCTATACCACACTGCCATGCCTGTAAGTGGTTCATTTAAGGATAGGTCACACCATTTCTCTCATGCTGAGAAACAACTTGAAACTGATTCGATCTCCGCTGCGCGTCGCGTCACAAGGTGACACGCTCACTCTCTTTCCTCATCATACACTCATGACCAGGTCCACTGTACACACCCACACGGGTGTCGCCTATCCTTCTCGTCCCCCCCAGGCGCCCAACTATGGCGCGTTTGCCTGCTCTGTTCCACTATATACTCATCCCGACTTCAAAGGTCTGAACGGTCCTTGCCTGCCCTCCTCAGCCATATTCACGTCGAATTGACAGGTCTCGTACCGCACAACAAACACGGTCGACGTAGCTGGCACCTCCTCAAGCATCCCACAAAAGCTGCCGTGTTTAGTGATCTGTGCGTCCTCGACATACAATTCCGAAGGGCGTACTAACCATCTAATGCGTAGAAACTCTCTTAAAGGATATCTCAAGGCGCTCGACGATCCCGCCTTCGATTCTACAGCCCTAGACGACCCCGCCAAGACCGACCACTATTCCGACGCGCTGAAACTTGCCCACGGCCTGTATAAATGGTGTACCACGCACCATGCTCACCCCACCACGCCCGAGCAGAGGCGGAGCATCCAACGCATAGTGCCCCCGACCAACCTGGACGACCTTTTGTTTTATGACGCGGAAGGCCAACACGCACGCCTCAAGCTCTCGCGAATGCACCCGCGAACCGGTCCTCTCTTCCCGCCCCCACGCTTTTTAAAGAGCCCTCCGTCGAGCCACGGGACGCGCGTGACACCCATAAACGCGCGCGCTCAGAGTCCCCTGATCTCTCTCTGGCGTTGCAGAGCAAGAAGCGCCGCAGCAATCCGGACGACAACTGCGCCCACGCCGTCGACTCCGCCCTCCACGCGCACACCCACAACCTCGTGTACCGGGAGGCGGTCGCGACCCAGTCCACACACTCTGCTTGTTTGCCGCCTGCGCCCACCCCACCGCACGCACGGCCCCATCCAAAGATGTAGAGGGCGTCGCCCAATCCTCGCCGCCGAAGAGTCGCGCGCCTGCTCCGAAATCTTCGCCCTGCACACCTACCATCAAGCCCGTGGGCTCCGTGCTCCCGAACGCGGCGCCCGCCCCCGTTGCAAAGTCCGAGGCCGAGGCAGCCGCCGGTGCACGCCCCCGCCCCTATTACTATTTCAGCGATGGGCGTGTTCGTCGTAGCATGTAAGTCTCTTTTCTTCCTCACTACACCTCATTGGACCAATTTATTTCGTTTAGAGAGGAGGCTGACAAGGCATTCGAAGAATGTCCGGCGGCGATGACGATCGTGGGCTCGCTCGCCGAGGTGGAGCAGTTGTTCTGGGCGGGGCGGGTGGGGCCGTAAATTTCTACTGCGTTTCTGAATACACGTACGAGTCTCCTATACAGTGCTGATCCCTCTGTTATCCAAGTGAGATAACTGCCATGTACAAAAAATAATCGTTGTTCACACTAAATGAAGCCTGATATCAAAATTGAAAATTGTTTACCCGGTGCCCTGAAAGGAAATGCCCCATCGGGCTCGCGATAAATGATCATCTGCCCCATCTTTCGTCTCACCACACGCGAAAATTCCGATTCAGCGCTCACCATGTCCACCTCGGGTTCCCTGCACAAAGGAGAGCCATACGCGAATATGAACTACAGTCGTTAACCGAGAAGCGCAACAATCTGGCCATTATGATAATATCTTGACCAAATATGATTCAAATCCCGACGTTTAGGTTCACATATGCATCACCTGGATGCCTAATCTGTGCTGCAACTCACTCTTACCGTTGTGTTCAGTGGCTGTTGAGAACGAGACCAATCTTTGTGGGCTATCAAATTTGCACAAATAACATGGAAGCGTAACACTTTGCTGATGATGATGATGATGATCATATATATGCTGTATGTGGGCCTGGTACGGCTACGACAGCGGTTCTACGTACGGAGAGTAAGTAGGTATCTCTATCAACGGTATTGTACGCTATCGGTTTTATAAGGAGGCAACACTTTGCACCTCATAGTTGAGCATAATATGTGGGATATTTTGGCAGAATGTCTATAGTTAACGGCACTCACTGGAATCCACTTAGCAGCTTCGGAGTCCCACTGTTCTGTATCTACTACCGTCTGTGGCTTTGCGCTGCAGATGCCTTCGACTGCCTTTGCGCTAGTCGAAGTGGTTCCCGTATTTACTTACCCTCGATGTACTCTCACAATTCTCTTGATCATCCAGCGCCCTCGTCGGACTCCAGGCCACACAGTTCACTAATTAATCTGGCCCAGTTGCTCTGCGACGTGCTCCTCAGGCTCCCGCACATTTCCTTTGTGCACCGGTAGCTCGCCGTTTCGGACGTTCGTCGTCCGCTGATCATGACCGCGAAGTCCCACATGTCAAAAGTGTAAGCTGCTCCTCTGAGCGCGATTTCGTTGCGACTAACGCAATTCTTACGCAGATGTGTTCCTCACAGTCCCGTCCATATCCTGTGTACCTCCGGCTCGTCGTCTCCGGCGTTCCTCAGCGGCACTGACCGCGGGACACGCCAAAAAGCTCGCCCACCGGCAAATGAGCCTAAACGACCCGCGGTAAGGGCTTCCCCAGGCGCGATAGCGAAGAGGATGGAGCACGCTAGGGCGGCGAGGAAGGCTGGGAGGAGCAAGGGGGGGTAAGGTGGGTGGGGTGGGGGGGAAACACAGGCGTGCGGATGTGGAAGCGGGGGGGGGTGAGGTGGAGGTGGAGGCCGACGAGGCGGAGACGGAGGCTGGCGCGAGGGGCAAAGGGAAGGGGAGGCAGGGTGAAGGCTCCCACATTGCCAGAGCAGGACGCGCAGGTCGTGGCGGACGCGGCGACGCCCGTGCTCATTCACAGTATCAGCGGCAACGGCAGCCGAATGCACAAGGAGCTACGGGCTCAGAAGAAGGAGAAGGACCGGCTGGCGGCGGCGGAATACAAGGCGAACAGCCGCCTCAACAATTTCGACGGTAATCACCGTTGGTGGTGGTCCCCCTGCCGCCCGACGCCCCGCGTCCACGCCGAGCACCCGCACCGGCCGGAATATGGGCGCAATCGTCACCTGACGGACGAGCTGCAGGCGAAGAAGGACGCAGCCTTACTGGAGGCGCTGAAAGGAAGCAGGCATAGGATGGCGGCGAATCTGAAGAGGGCGGCGAAGGCGACGGGGACGGGGGTGGAGAGGGGGACGGCGGCGGGGAAGGCGACGAGAGGGAAGGTGGAGGGCGACACGACCAAGAAGGCGAAGGGCAGCTCGTCAGGCGGTGCTGCAGTGGGGCGTAAGAGAAAGGCCGACAACAACGAGAACAGTGAGCCCCAGGGGCCTATTAAGAGGTATATTTCTGGTTCTTTCGCATGCCTTTCGGCGCTGACGACCTTCTTGCTTAACAGGAAAAGGACGGCGGCGGCGTAGATTTAGCACCAGGCGTATGCCTTTCACCCATATTATGTCTTTCACCCATACTGCTTCCACGACGAAAAATGATGATTTTTTTTCCCTTCACAACTCATGTCCCTAGCTGGCAAGGCATTGCTTCCCTGGTGTCCATTTCTCTTTCCCCTGAGGTACGTTGATCTTGTTCTTGACTCGAGTCATCACACTGACGATTTTTAATCGATTCCCAGCCAAGGCATTCCGGGAGATGGAAACCGGCTATTTTTTCGTAGATTTAGACTTGCGTAGGCCCTGTGTGCACCAGAGACATCAAGCCCTTGTGGCGCAGCTGGTCGTGCGTCTAGCTATCAGAGTTTGCTAGAGACTCTGGGTTCGATCCCCAGCAAGGGCGTTGAGCGTTTTGGTACTGTGATACCGCAGTACGAAAACGCTCAATTTTTCTTTCCCTGGCGTTAGATTCAGCGTAGTTGAGGACTTTCGTTCTAACGCGACTTTGAAGAATTTGAACAAAACAAAGACTGGGAACATTTTAAAATGACTTCACCTCAACTCGAACGAGGGGTTGCGAACTTTGCATTACGAAATTAGAATGAAATGCGTTCTTACATGAAGACCATACTCAGCGATAAAAGGAGGAGCTTACAAGTTGTACGAACTCCGTGTTTCGACGCCAAAAAAAATAATTACAAGTCCGATTTGATGACAAAAAAGGGTGTGAAACTTAAGAAAGAAACGCCTGGACATAATTTTGGAGGTACAGTGAGGAAGGAAGTAGGATAAGAACGTCGGGTGTGGGGAAAGGCGGACGGAGGAGGCGGTGGGAGCGTGCTGAGGATAAAAAAGGGGGATGGCGGGACCAAAATGCGGCTAGCGCGCCTCGTACGCATCGGAGAGCGAAGCGGAGGGCACAGGCGGGGTGCTGGGACATGCCCCACCTCGACTGGGGGCTGGGGGGAACGGCGTGCGGGCAGGCGGCGGGAGGCGCGCGGGGTGGCAGCGGCAAAGCGGCAGGAGCGGGGCGGGACCAAAATGCGGCTAGCGCGCCTCGTATGACCAGCAAAGCCAGTCGACGAACCTGCAGCGCAGAGCCACAAGGTAGAATGTTGGTAGAATGGATGGTGTTTGAGATCAGGTGCGATGGTCTGTAAACCAAACAATGGCCGCCCTGATTCGGCCACGTCTTGGTCTTCCCTGCGGCTTTGCGCTGCAGCCCCAACTAGCTTTGCGCCAGTTGGCTTGAGTAATACCGAATGGAATAAATGCTGCAATAACTGCTTTCTCAACAACGCTGCGCCCTTCTTCCCCATGAGCGCAAGCAACATGCTGCATTCGGTCATGATTGGATCTTAAGTTATAAGGCCCGAAGGCCGGTTCTTTGTGTCTTTGTGAAAGTCCGGTCGCGAGAATTATATTTCCTGTCTTTCCGAACCTACAATACGACTCAATTGCCCTACCTACGATTCGCGTCACTCGGTCTCATGCATCCATCTCTGCAAATCGCCGCCCTCGATGCTCTTCCACCTTCTATCCGAGTATGTGAACCCCTCAGCGGACCTACGTTTTGGCTTACCACCTATAGCGAGTGGCACTGGCAGCGGCCGACGGCTCCTTGCCCGACCTAAAACGTCTAGTCTTTGGGCGTAACCCAACCCTGCTCGTACTTCCAGTCGTCTATATTTACTTGGATCCAGCCAGAATCCCGACACCCGAGGATATCGACGCCTTTGGTGAACGACGCAATATCGGGGACCTTGGTCCAGTTGTTTTTGGTGCCCTGCTGGCCTGGGAACTTTTCCGTAAATTGGAGCCGGGGGTCGACGTTCCCTCTGCTGCGGCTTTGAAACTGTGGCCCCGCCTGTGGGCATGGTTTCAGTTCCTTGACGCCCACCGGCTCTCCTTCGACCTCCCTGGGCTCCGGGCCCGCGACGACGACAAGAAACAACGGATTTCGGAGCTATTGTCGTTTACTTGGATCTGCGGCAAGCAGACCGTGGATCTCAGCAAGAGGACCCCTGGGTTTTATACCGTCGTCGGCCGTGCTTGGAGCTTCATCCTCGCAGCTGCTGATGGGTCTGGACTGTGCTTTATTTTGGGAATCGTAGCCCCCTCAGAGTTCGATCCTGAGATGCTCAAACAATTGTCTGAGGGCGCTGGTGGCTCTTTTGGATCTCTTGCCTCTTTGGTGACAAAACATCTCCGCCATACACTGGGCGAACAATCGCGCGATCCCACGTGTTTCGCCCTGCAGATCCTGGATACGTTCGTTCGCCCCGTCGAACGGGCTGCGGAAGGAGATACCGGAGTCGCGCGCACCTTTTTGTTGGAACTGCTGCGCAAGGGTATAATCCAGTCTATCCTGCATACCGTTATTGCCCTTTGCGAAACTAGCCACTTCGTGGCGATCAACTGGTGTTTCAACCTCCTGCGACGGATATTATGTCGTGGATCGATTATGGGAAGTACCCTCGACAAAGCCCTAGATCGTGCATTGCAGTTGTTGCTTCGTAGCATGATCTCTTGCGCAGCTATCACGGAAACCCACTACCACCTGGCTTTCTTCTTGCGGCACTTCCTTCCGAGCATCACCATACACCATCGTAGTCTGTCATCGATGCAAATTGCCCTCGAGAATCTACGCGACCTCGCCTCTACCTCATCAATCCTGGAATCCCTGGAGTGGAAAGATTTACAAACCGTCGTGCGTTGGCGCTCTGGCGCCGTCTCGGTATCTGATCCGTCGTCGACTTGCGACAATATCAAGGTTGGTATTCTCTTTTCAACGGCCTTCATAACGTCTCACGCATAAGTAGTGCAATGGAATGTCGAAAGGTCTCGTCAGACGGTGCTCCGGCTGCAGGAGCGCCCATTACTGTTGCGAGGAATGTCAAAGGGCACATTGGAGAGGGGGCGGACACCGAGAGTCGTGTTCTCTTGATCGCCGTCTGAGTCTCGGTAAGCCACCCTCTCTCGCAGGCAACGGCAATATCTTACATCTCGTACCCAGTTTCAGGATGCGGGTTGACTTCCCGCGGACGCTTTCACTTGCGCGCCCTGTTGAACGCCGACTACCTCGAGCACCAGCCCACGATTTTCTGCCAAATTGTCCATTGCCTGCGCGCATTCCCTGATGCGGGGTACTTTGTGCTGTTCGACTACTCGTCCGTACGGGTCACAACAGCCGTGTATTCCCTGGTGGCTACGATTGGGGAAGTCATGCTGCTCTTGGAGACAGTGTGCCGGAATGGAAGGATTACGTCGCGCGTGCTGCACGCAGCGACGGACGCTTTACGATCCATGCCCTACGCTGTCTTGGTGTCTGGGGTGAAAAGTATTGGGTCATCCCATTGCGCTCCACCAAACCCACCATCGACGCCGGCCTGCGGCGCATCGCGGCAGACCCCGCCATCTCGAGCGATGGCAGCACTTCGGCCCCCTTTGTGGATGCAGTAACCGCTCTGATGGCTACGGCGGAGGAAGATGGGGAGTTGGACGAGACTCACTAAGCTGTAGATTTAGGCCGCGGATGTATCTTTGTATTACATTATCTGTTTCCTGTTTCCGAATCTGTTTTTATTTTTATTTTTGCTGCCTACTCTGTGGTACCTTGTCTATATACATTCCCGGAAACGGCCGACAGCGGCGTTTTTGTAGAAATTACTAGAATGCTTTGGCGCCGATGTGACATGTGACACTCGTTACTTCGTCTTGACCACGACAGCAACTCGGTGACCGCCTGCGCGAGACGATGGCACAGACGGATGAGATGTATGGTGTCTGTGCAGGACGGGGGCGCAGACACACGGTGAGGCGAGTGGTGTCTGCGCAAGATGGCGGCGCAGACGGGCGACGTGAATGGTGTCTGCGCAAGTTGGCGGCGCAGGCACATGGTTGGGCGAACGGTCCTGCGCACGACGGGGGCGCAGACACCTCGCTGGCGGAGCGGTGCCTGCGCAAGATGGCGGCGCAGACACTTGGTTGGTGCCTGCGCAAGACGGTGGCGCAGACCCATTGGTTGCTTGAGTCGATAGTCATGAGGTCTAAATCTTCATCTGTGGCTTTGCGCTGCAGATGCCTTTGACTGGCTTTGCGCTAGAAGTTGCTCCTGTATCTAATTGACTTGATGTACTGTCTATCTAATTGACTCGATGTACCTACCGTCCCACATTTTTTGCAACCATCCAGCACGGTCGTCGACTCCAGGCTACAATTAATCTAGCACAATTGCTCTGCGGATGTGCTCCTCAGGCTCCCCCGCATTTCCTTCGTGCACCGTTAGCTCCTGTTAGCTCGCCGTTTCGGATGTCCGCGAACTCTCACATGTAAAAAATGTAAGCTGCGATTTCGGTGCGACTAACCCAATTCTTACGCAGATGTGTTCCTCACGGTCCTGTGCATATCCTCCGTGCACCGCTAGCGCATGGTCTCGGGTGTTCGTCGCCGGCTGATCGCGGGACATGCGTCAAAAAGCTCAATTTACACTCCGCAGGTTCTTCTGAGTGCGATTTCGTTTTGACCAACCTAACTCTCTCGCAGATGTATTCCTTAGGGTTCCGCGCATCTCCTCCGTACACCGCTAGCTCGCCGTTCGTCGTTCGCTGACCGAAAGTCCCACATGTAAAAATGTAAGCTGTTTCTCTGAGCGCGATTTCGTTGCGACTAACCCAATTCTTACGCAGATGTAGTTCTCGCGGTTCCGTGCATATCCTTCGTGCACCGCTAGCGCATCGTCTCGGGCGTTCGTTGCCGGCGCCGCTGACCGCGGGACGTGCGTCAAAAGGCTCAATTTACACTCGGCAAGTTCTGAGTGCGATTTCGTTTTGACCAGCCTAACTCTTTCGTATTGCTTTCGTAGATGTGCTCCCCAGGGTCCCGCACATCTCCTTCGTCCACCGGCAGCTCCTGGCGGTGCAGCCGACCGAGATTTTGACACTTTATTACGCAATTCGCGCCTGACACGTTAATAAGGCGCTCAAAATTCTCCCTGAGCTCCCACCGCTGGACTGCGCGAGGCTCTCCAATGTCCGTTTTTGGACGATTCGATTTTAACCCCTCTCGTTCCGACTCTCTGCAGTGGCAGAATTCGATTTTCGTGGTTGTCGAAGAGTACGTCTTCGGGCTATTTTTTTTTTTTTTCTGGGATGTTTGGCGTACGGGTACTCAGTCTGCAAGGCATTCCAAGATCCGCCATCGGGTTGCTGGGATTTCACCAGTCATGCCGTCGAGGGTGTCCGAGCCGATATCAGCTGGCCTGTAATTCCGGTGTTTGCGTGGGATTCGAACCCACGGGTCCAGGCTCATTATTCTTGCTCTTTGCTCTACTGACCTCATTTTCCAGTTCATATCGTGGATTGCAGGTGTGAATAGATAGTCCCACGGATGTGTTTACTAAAGAGAGAAAATACTTGCCTCGGCGCAGCTTAAGAGAGCTTAAATTCCCAGGATGGCAGGTTTCAATTGAGCGGGGATCTTGGTTCTGAGATCCGTCCCGCCGGAAGTTCTGTTCACATGATTGATGATTATCGGCAGTGACATCGATTTAAGTCTGGCATGAGTTGGGAACGCATAACCCTCCTTGATCCCCATGTTTTTCCTCTGCGTCATAATGAGTGTATTTGCACTTGCTTCCAGTGCAAAACCCAGCTGGTTCAAGTACGTGATGGACAGATACCTGGTCAAAAGGTTTCCTACGCGACTCGAAAAGAACATACGGACACCGAAGCGGAAATGGAAGCGGAGAAAGCGGAAAGGAAAGAAGAGGAAAGAGAAGGAAAACAGAATGAAGAAAACGAATTTGAAGAATGCAAACCAAATGAAGACACCTCACTTGCAGCTATCTGAGCCTCTCGGTATGTTAAGTCAAGATTTGCAGTACTTGTCTCGCACTTCAACTGCACTTAGAACTCATAGTGGATTTTTCATCAATCGAGCAATTCTGCTGCATACTTGTAATCTGGCTCAACCTCAAAGCTGGCTTGAGCCGTGATACAGTCGACATTATCCTGCAGGCCTTACAGTTCATCATTGGCACTCTTTTGGGTCTCATACAGACAGCTCTCAGTGCCCAGCTGGAAAGACAGATAAAGCTTCCAGAGTTTAAACTCCCACGGAACGTCCGTACAGCATTTAGGTGGCATTTCCAAGACCACGAGCCAAAGCTCATACGCACACCTTGTTGCCCCAAATGTTACATCATGTATGATGAGGAGACTATGCCTCATGTCTGCCCCAACAAGGAGAGTCCGAGAGCTCCCACTTGTAACACTCCACTTTACAGGAACCAGCGACTTGGACATACTGAGAAAGCTGTTCCCAAGACATGGTTCAACACTCAGGACTTCAGATCT
>JARJCM010000830.1:0-17522 GCA_029233265.1 Mycena alexandri | reverse complement strand
GGCTTGGTTAGGGCTTCGGCATCAACTATAGACGATGAGGGAAAGTAATTTCAGGGGGAAGCGATACAAACCGGCTGAGATGAGCGTGGAATCGATTCCGATACGGGAAGAAGGGTCGATTTTCTGGGATATCGTAAGCCGATTCCAGGGATTCCGTCGTTCTGCAACCGACCTTGGATAAAAATTCCTGCCAAGTTGGGACGTCTGTGGTATCGGTCAGCGAGTTTATTGCGCTGGAAAGGGAGTATTTTCACCTGGAAGACCCTGTTTCATCAGAGTCCAATTTCTGGCGGTGTCAGCCTAAGATGAAGATAAAATGGGATGCCTACTCATCCAACTGTTGCTCCGCCTGAAGAAAATATCTTCCATCGGTAAACAAGAAGGCCTCTGTGGGCGTAATGACCGCGCAGCCTGGCGCAAAATTCAACACTAAGACGTGTCGAACTGCTGCTGTACAGACACACCGGCAGAACCATTGAAACCAGAGATGAACGCTCGGCGCTCATCGCACTCGGCGAGATATTCACTCGAGTCTGGTTTTGATTTAGAAGCTATAGCATCTACACGGATGTTCGCGCACGCTGGTCCTCGCTCGGAACTACAAAGGCCTGAACTTGCTCTTGAGCCAGCAATTGACGGAGAGTCACCAATCTTTGCGAGGTGTGGACTGTCTGGGAACCGGCACCCATAGTGAGTCGTCTTGAGATGATAGTGGTGCGTATGGGGGCTCGTGGCGCGAAGGCGGAGATAGAAGACCAGGAAAGATTTCGAAACCCGCGAGCAAGCATGGATCTGCGTCACAAGCGCGTCCCTTTTAGGAAGGTGTTTCAGTTTGTCCTTGTGTACAACTTTGATCTCGAACTTGACCGGCAACTCTCTCCTTCGCGGAAAAGTACCGGAAATATTCCGAGAAAATTGTCTAGTCTCTTCTGCTGGTTCTTCGCTGCAGTGGATGGCTGCCGAGGAAAAATAGCCCAGAAGGATAACGGAATTTGATTGACACGGGCGAGTCTTATCGAGATCGTCAGGTCAGCTTCGGCCTCCCGTGGCGGCAGTCCGAGTTCTGTGCCCCTACCTTCCAGTTAACCATGTCCACCTCAAGCGACTCTGACCTCCCCTCGTTTGATACGTCCGAATTCAAAACACACTCAACCGCCTCAACCATCCTGGACTTTCGGTCAACCCATCACTTCCACTGAAGAAGGCAGAAAGTGGGGCCGAACAGGAGAAGGAAGGTTGGAAAGACCTTAAATATTGCAGAGGAAGATCCGAGGTAGCTTTGCCTTCCCCTCCCTGTCGAAACCATTCCCTGACCAACATAACCAGGTTCATTTATTCGTTGTGCATTTCAGGTATCGTGCCGCGACCTGTGGCCTTTGTCTCCACAATCGCCGAGAACGGAGACGAGAACCTGGCGCCATTTAGGTACGCCGACCGTCTATTATCCATTTATTACACGCTAAGTGTTTTCGTCCTAGTTGGTTCAACCAAGTCGCCCACTTATTTATTTTGCCGCACTGTCACTAACGCACATTGCGCAAGGTCTCCGCATTCCCGCCTCGTGATATCTGTGTCTTGTCTGGCTATCCCAAGACACAAAGACACCGCCAGCAATATCAAGGGCAACCAAAGGCTTCACGGTGAACATCATCAGCGAGCCCTGGGTTGCCCACGCGAATAGCTGCTCGATCGACGCGCCCCCCGGCGTCAGCGAATGGGCCTTGAGCGGACTAACCCGGGAGCCCAGCGTCAGTCGTTGTTTCTCATGGAGTCGGTGCGACCTCAATCCTTGGTCGTATTTAGATTGCTGTGAAGCCAGCTCGCGTGAAGGAATCCGCTTTCGCGCTTGAATGCGAGGTTAGCTTGAACCCCTCTCGATGTTTGCATTTCGCTCATCCAAGCACGGTCGATCAGCTTTTGCAAGTTGTGGACATCAAGAACGACACCGGAGCAATAACCACCAACCTTATACTGGCCCACAGTTAAGTACGTCCACGTCCGCCAGGCCGTCTTGAACGAAAAGGGGGTTATCGATCCGGCGAAGCTCAAACCGATAGGACGGATGGGTGACATTACCTTCATGACAGTCAAGGACGGTTTCCGCATTCGAGGCCTGTGTGGGCCGACGAAAAGGAAATCATCGAGAAGCTGGCGTTATTGTGAACGCTGTAAAGGTTTGTAGTTTATGTGGCTACATATGGAGGAAATGCTGGAGGTGTGAATTGATTTGCGAACTCCTCGGATTCGAACCAGGAATTTGTATCACTGCGGAGAATCTCCTCGTTACAAACAAACGTGAGTTCGATCTCTACACAGGCAATTAACACTATCTACCACGGCCGGGAAGTAAACGAATCTCGAGCGGACGAAGTGACCCCATATAGAATGCATCCACTGAAAAATCAACCAGAAGCCCGATATCCCCGGTAGCTTTTGCCACGGGTCCGACATACCAGGCTTGCGCCATGAATGGGACGACAAGAGCAGAGGAGCCAAAGAACGCCAGAAGCGCGCAGCTACGCGGGCGGGAGTTTTCTAGGCTGATCCCAATCCTCTACGTGTATCTAGCCAAGTCGCCAACGACGGAAAACGACGTGTTCAGTGAGTACGATGGCCGAGAACGAGGCACACCAGTAGCCGATGAGATCTGAATCCATTAGAATAGATGCAGCCGAGGTAGGACTATGCCTCGTACCGATGAGAGTCACAAGGAAGGCGTATAAAGCGCGTCTGTCCGACTAAGCGAGAGGGATGCAGCTTGCCATAACCAAAAATAAAAAATTCAATCTTATGCCGTTCGAAAAATCTGGGCGCCCACATTCCCGTCGCAATGATAGCGTACACATACGAGGGCACCTTGGTGAACACGCTGCTAACATTCATCAAGCTGATTCCTATTCGAAAAAATTGCTTCGTTGAACGGTTGGACGATAATCTCGTCCGAAACGCACCGAAAGAGTACATCATCGGTGCGCTTGGCCCCGAAATGGAGAGAGCCATGAGAACCACGAGAAATTGACCAAAGCGTCCCGTTGGCTGCAGGACAGCAGAAATCAAACCGCCAAGATTGTTCCCCTGATCATAACCTGTGTTCCAAGAAGGGACCGTCGGTGCAGCTGCCGCAAACGCAGCCCCCACGATATGTAATATGAGCTGAAAGATTGTTCTCTAATTATTTGGGGAGCAGATAGAGCGCCTAGTACTTACACTCGGAAGGAAGAGCCCGAGATAAGTGTACGTAAAGATCCGGAGGCTAGGGAAGCTCACTGTTAGTTCGCGCTGACCAAGGGGCCACAAAGTACATACCTCGATGCCTTGGCGTCGTGATAGACCCCGTAATCGGGCGTCATAGTGCACCAAGATATACATAGACGGCGGCGGACAGTCGCCGCGAAGGACAGAACTGATGCTGCGGTGGCGCTGGATAAGAGGGTGCCGAAGCTAGATGGCGTCCCCCGACTCCTAGCATGGACGCAAATCCCAATTTGGGTAGGGATCCATGCGACCGCTTCAAACCTGTAGGACGTCAGATTCGGGCAGGTTTGGAGCCGAAAATATGCACCAACCAATGCAAAATTCTATAGCCGCAGAAGCTTACCGCCAATGAAACAAGCGCAATGATGATAATCCCAGCAGCGGGGGTAAGATGGTTGAATACTTGAGCGAGCATTTGTCCGCCGATTATGACATTGAAGAAAAGAAAGATCATCATGGATAGCACGTTCAGAATGCTGGGAATAGCGACGCCGTAGACCCTGGTCGAAAAGTTTAAAAATGAGTTGAACAGGGGACAGGCAGCTTTACCCCCACGAAAAGCGTCTGAGCCCATTAATTAGCCTCGAGATGGCTGAACGATAGCAAGAGCTCACGCTTGAACCATGGCGCGCGTGCCCAACTTCGGACCGAATATCGCGCTAGGAAGACAGTCAGCATTCTACAGCAATGCAGGGAACGGACATACAAATAGGCGGGAATGATGCAGGAACTTTATTGGAGCTGTTAACATCTTGAACAGAAGGTCGGACATATCTTACAGCGCATCGGTGACGAGCAAGTTAATGGCTGTATTCAAAAAGGAAAGTTTGAACACGACAGGACCGCCAGCTCCGATAACGAGACTAACAGCACAGTCAGGACGACCTATGATGACGGCAAGCCAATCTCTCACTTCGTTACATTCAGGTTTGATGAAAGCCACAGCAGGAACAGCTGGTAGATGCGCGAATCCACCCGGCTCCTCCCTAAGGGATCGGGGGCGATGCTGAGTTGACTAAGGTCAGTGAAACGGGCGGGGGGTAAGATATGAGACAACCAACCCATTGGGTTTCAAACTCCCAGCGCCCAAGAAGTTGGGTCAAACGCTGGAAGAAACTCGTATCTGGCAGCCTCAGAGTCGTCCTTCTCGATAGAGACGTGGTCATGGTGGACAGGAAGGGGGAAACGGCGGCCATAGTCAGACTAGTTGGGTCCAACTTCCTCTGACGTACTAAAGCTTCTCGTGCTGGGGTTTAGGCAAGTAGTCCACAGATTAGAAAAATATATGCGTTGATTAAAATACATGTGAATGCGAGAACATAACTGCGGCCGTCGTCTGAATAAAATACATCTCTCGTTTCCATCTCCTCCGCATCCGCGAAAAGTGTTGTTTGTGGATATGCTGCCGACGGTGCGCGACTCGTCAGCTCTTGCTGATGCGCTCCATGACGTCCTTTGCAAGGAAAACCGTATCGCTGTCCTCTTCGTATGTCTTGCGATGATCATCGATGAGCTCTATGATATGCACGTCCGCGGGATGGAGCGTCCGGCACTCCAGATATCGGAAGATGTGGATGAATTCATGTCTAAAGGTCATGTTTAACAAAGACGAGTCAAGGAAAGAGGACTTGAATACCTAAATATTTTAACGTCGACGGTAGTGAGGGCTGAGGCTGGGGTGGCCAAAGAAACTGCAGATGGAAAAAAAGAAGATATCAATTGAGGCGCACACTGGTACATGACGAGCGCACGCACCTTGCACAAGCCTGATGGTTCCGTTGACTTTCGCAATCGCAAATTGTCGTCTTGACTGAAGGTTGCGCATAACGAAGGGTGTCTCCGAGCGGGTGGGAGAAAACATGTACGGTGCGGCGTAAGCGAGAGACATTTTGGTGGGAGGAAGCCTTGAAGCGAGACGATTGGGATTTATAATGCAGTCCCGCTGCGTCCTGTTTTACATGTAACTCCATTGGCCAACGCACTAGGGGCACGAGGCAATTGAGTTCTGAAATCTATGTATAGTGTAGGAGACCGGACTTGGCTGTAGAACGTCCCCGTTCCCGTTGTCATTGGCCGCAAGCTAGCTTCCTGGTCTATTCTTGAGCCTCCGATAGCCTCGATGTCCTGAGATGGCCGTAGAGGTACATTTTTGCGTCGTTCCGTCTGTCTCAGGGTCACTTCGGAGCGAAAGAGCGGAGGAAAACAGGAACAAATCTCCTGAAATGGAACTCCGCTCCCTCCGCCATGGCTTTCGAAGTTCCCTCCTCGAATTTCCTGGGGCTGAAATTCGGGTCTTCATGCTATCTCCGGTTTTTAACAATCGATAAAAATCGTTGCTGTGAGGCCGTTGCCCCCGGTGAAGACAGTTCAAACGCGACGACCGGGTGGCATCCTCGAGGATACGACCCAACCTCGACCTCAAAAACGGCGTGGCTTAGTCGGGTTGTCCGTCATTGACTGCGTCAAGTGTTGAGGGGCTTTGTGAAGGCTCTCTCTCCACGTTCGGAGATCGTCACCGATGACGGTCCGTAGAGCGCTAGTTCTTCAAGCGGTAGTATCTTTATCTACCTCTTCTACTGATACTCACAGCGTCATGGGAGATATCGGTGTCAAACGGATTCGAAGCTCTCGACAGACTATCAAAGATTGCGCCGGGTTTTCTTGATTGCCAATCCTCTGGAGTCTGCGAAAGGGAGGTTCAGTCCCAACAGTTTGGCCGCGGCTTTGTTCAAACGGAGACAAGCTCCTCACACAGGATTGATATCTTCAACCGTCGACTCACCCAGTCCTCAATTTACTTTGTTCTCGTGTTCATCTTCTTCTCTACTATCGATCAAGACGGGGCTTGGAAGGGCTCAACCGCACGCCTCGGAATTTTCGGAACTCCACACACAAGCAACAACGGCAACATACCGCTTCTTCGTCTTTATCGGCCAGGTCGTCCGCCTGACTCGCTAATGCAACGAAACTCTTCGCAATTCCGAACTCTTTGTGCGCAATTTCCTGGCGTGAACGGTTCCGAAGGTCCGTAAAACATTTGGGCGCTAAAGCGGCAATTTTAAGGTTTTGCGTTGCCTACGGCCTCGGTGCTGCGATAGAATTAAACCCTCTCCGCTCGGAACAAAGGCACTTAGTTGGAAGAGCGGGGCCCCTCAGCGATTGGGCAGTTAGAATGGTAACGTACATTTAGGACGCATTGTACGTCGGTATAGCACCGGCTTGTTCCTTATCGGGACCTCCGCAGTTATACATCTTCCTTCCGTCCTTCCTCATGATCAGGGTCCGTACCGAAGACCGAAAAAGTGCGATGGATGACCCGAAATTACGGCCAGTGCTGTTGCTGACCCCGAGAACATCAGTTAAAACATTAGCGGCAGTGCGGGGAAATGTCAGAATTTTACATGCATATGTTGAACGGGTTTGCGTTCGTATTCTCACTGGGCAAATGCTCACGCCTCTCTGGCGGCAAGGCATTTTTAAGGGCTTTGAATGGACTCGTCTAGCACCGTCGCTGTACCAGAACGCACTCAGGAGGCCTCCGTCGCAGAAAATGCCTGAACGCGGCAGGACAGGCCAGGAGGTATAATTTGCACCTTGTCCAAATAAGGCAATCTCTGCAGATAACGGATTTCGAGGACCCGAGCTATCGAAAATTATGGTCGACACCTTGGTGCATGTCAATGTGAAACCATTAAGGGTGACTGTCAAGAAGTGAGGAGCTCCCCGGGTCGCTCATCCCCGTGTCTCGAAAGTGAATACACCAATTTAGCGACTCGGAGCACCAGAAAGCGACATCTGCGGGCAGTAGCGGGGGTTGAATCAATTTTGCTGAGCGAGGAGCCACGGAATTTAGTGGTGACCGTGTCAGTGCGGTCCGTTATTTACCAAAGTACAGCCGCTACGAGAACACTGGTTACTCCATGTCGATATCCCTATCGGGACGGGCGCTCATCGTCGTGGTCTTCTGATTGCTCAACGCCAATACTGCCAGCGGGTCGCCAGACATTGCCCGACGTCGCTTTCCAGAGGCGGATGCGACCGTCGTTCCCTGCTGAGACAGCACCGTGCTAGAAAGAGTGCGCTGTCAGTATGAAGTGGCTTCCGTGGACAAGAAACGTGCCCAGTAATATTCCACTCTACCCTCCCCACCGCCGATCTGAAACAAAGGAGGCTCGCGTCAAAAAACGAGAAGGAAGCCGATTGACGTACTTGTGCTGCTCAAAGTCCGCGACAATGCTCGCTGTCCACCTCCCATCCTCAAACCGTCGGCCATGTCATCATCCGCCTCCTCGCCCGGCTTTACGCGCCAGATGCGGACGTGTCCATCCCTGCCGCCTGTCGCAATAAGGTGGTAGGACCGTCCGCAGCGAAGGCGCCCACGAGACGGACGTGATCGCGGAGGTAGAGGGTTCACCGAGATCTTGGTCTACGAGCGCGCCTTCCACGGCGGGAGACGGGTCAAGCGTCAGGATGGTCGTAGGGCGGTTGAGGACAGCTGGATTGATCTGGGGCAGAAAGCGAGGGTCAGGAGGCCGTAAGGAACACGGCCAGAACACCAACTTTAATGACACCAGTAGTACCGCTCCCCGCGGCGATGATCTCTCCCCAATAGCGGTCTTTGCACCACGAGATGCACCACCCGCCGTCTGCTTCGCGGTTACCCAACCCGGGTCGGGGCAGCGCGGACGAGCTCTGCTGCAGGCCTTGTTGAAGCGCCTGGGCGATGAGAGGGGCAGAAGCGCCATCGATACTGGAGCTAGTTTGGCGTAGGGGTTGCGAGGGCATTGGTTTGCTGAGCGCGAGTAAACGGCGACGTGGATGGACTCTGCGGTAGGGCTTGGACGTCCGCCTCTTCTGAAGTTGCCACGTTGTTAGCGAGGGCTGTTCCAGCATTCATAGATTCGGAGGTGATTATCCGAAGATATTGAGGCCTGCATGGCGTTAGTCCGGGCACGAGCGCGGTGGATGTTAACGCACCAATTTCAGTCCGAAGTGATGCGGTGCAAATTCGACTGCTCTCACTGTTCCACGCGCTTCAGGCAGAACTGCGCGTTCAATCCACCTTGAGGTAGAAGGACCAGGGGTCTGTGATTGCGACGCGTGTCCGTTAACTTGCTGCGAATCCGGCAATCCAATACCAGAAGTCTGCTCCCAGACTTTCACAGTTCTGTCGAACGACGAAGAGGCGATTATGGTGCCGAATTCTGGGTGTGCCCAGCTGACTTTAGAGACTGCCGCGTCATGGGCCTAGGATGAAGGTCTTCAAATGAACTAGAATCTCTCTAACTGACCAACCTTCCAGTCGTCCTCGAGAGCCCAACCCCCGTTGGTCTCGTCCAGTTGCCAGAGTTTTATTCTGAACCAAAATAAGTGAAAAAATCGGTTGAGACTGGAAACAACTCAGACCGCTGATCAAGACTACAAGTCGCGAGTCTGAGACCATAGAAGTCATAAGACGCGTCGGTCACCAAGTCATTATGCGCGTTGGGAATCAGGCCAGTCTGAATCATTGAAATGGACCACGACGGTGGTTCGAGAGAATAGGCTATAGCTCTCCAGAAATAACAATGCCAAGCTCCGCGATCACGTGCGTCCGGTGGAAATTTTTTTTTTAGCAATAAACTGCACAAGCGCGTGTCTGGAACTTGAACCACTTCGGAGGATAGAGATACTACGAGTCTATTTTTGCGGACAATTTTTTGCGCTATCCCCGGTGTCCGACACAGGTTCGAGATTCGGCAAAGATTCGGCAAACTCGGCGACTGAAACGCTTTTGATCATTGACCACCACCACAATAACTACCACCTCATGAACGATGGGCGACGAAGGACAGAAACCCAAATCTGTCCAGACACCTGCCAAGCCCCGCAACTTCGTGACTCAGACTGTCGCCGCTCAGTTTCCTTTTTTGCAACAACGGTCCCGCGCAGTGGCATTGTTGCACTTACATAACAAAGGCTCTTGTCCTCTACGTCGCTATTGTGCTATATCGCCATCGTCCTCATCTGCGCCAGCAGTCGAATTATGAGCCGCAAATCCACCAAGGGCAAGACGACCCAAACTCCGAAAACTGAAGACGTCGACTTCAAAGCCTTCCTCAGCTCTCAACAGCCTCCACCTCCTCGCAATTTCAGTTTTCCCTTCAGCGCCAATCGTTCATTCGGCCAAGAGGAGAGATACCCTTGCCACTGCCGGACACTGCCCACAACAAGTCGTTCAAACCTGGGGGAGGCGGAGGAAGCTCTGAAGGCACTATTCGGTGGAAGCACTCATCCCGATTCAAGTCCCTCCACTTCCGAAGATTCGGATGGAGTCGTCAGTGGCTTCCGCAAAGGGGTCCGCTTATTGCCTCACCAGATCGCGGGTCGTGCTTGGATGCGCGACAGGGAAGATTTCACAAAGAAGAAAGCCGGTGGAATTCTCGCAGACGATATGGGGTATGCCTTGCCTGCTTCTTCTACCTCCCTGGATAACATCCTTTTTTTTCAGAGTTGGCAAAACGATTCAGGCTCTCACGTCTATCGTTGATCGGCCAGCAACGAAAAGAGACAAAGAAGAGGGATGGAGTGGCGCTACCTTGTTCGTCGTAATCAAATTCTCGCCGCGACTTACTTGCTGATACGCGGACAGGGTGGTTTGTCCACTGGGGGTGCTGCAACACTGGGGAGAAGAGATCACAAAGGTCACTGTGGGTCTGAAAGTAATTCAGTACCACGGAACTGCGCGAGAGCGACAGAAAGGTTACTTGCGTTCGCAATGATATGAATTGCACCTGACATTCTTTTCTCAAGTCGCACCCCTTCTTCGCGATGCGGATGTTGTTTTGACTACGTATGGTCTTGTATGCTCGGAGCACTCGACAGTAGTTCTGGACGAGCCTGAGAGAGGTTCCGTCCTCTACACGACCAAGTGGTGGAGAATTATTCTGGGTATGTCTGCTTCAACTCTTGTTCCTCTGGCACTCGTTTTTAATTTACCGCAGACGAGGCGCATACAATAAAGAACCGGGCAACCAAGACTGCCGAGGGATGCTGTGATTTACGGGCGAAGTTCAGATGGTGCTTGACCGCCACTCCAATGTAAGTGAAATGTTCAAAATTGAGCCCATTTTTACGCGTCGTAAATCATCTTTCAGGCAGAACAAAGTTGAAGAGTTCTTCCCGTTGCTCAAATTTCTTCGTATCAAGCCCCTCAATGAATGGGAGCGTTTCAACACACTCATCGCCACACCTCTTTCAAAGGGTCACAGTGGAGGCTCGTTGGCGATGAAGCGCCTTCAGGTAATATGTCTTATGTTGATTCACCGGAGTCGACGCCTACTTACAGAGACCCTACCTAGGTTGTTCTTAAACATGTAATGCTGCGTCGCACGAAGATCGAGCTCGACTCCCTTCTTAAGCTCCCCCAACGCAACGTCGTCGTCCTTCCCTGCAAATTCGACCCTCGGAACAGCAATTCTACACGGCGCTGAAAGCGAATGTGCAGACTCTCATTCAAAAGATCTTGGCGAAGAAGAGTGGGGAAGTGCGTACATGAACGTTCTCGTTTTATTGTTGAGGCTGCGGCAAAGTCGGTGTTGTGTTATTTCTCCCGTTTTTAAACATTCTCAGTTCCTGTGGTCTTCAGCTTGCGATCACCCATCTCTCGTCCTGGACAACTATGAGACGGAGATGGACGATGCTAGCCCTGGCGCCATTCCTAGCATGTTATCAAATGACGCAGACTTCGAAGACGATCTCGACACCGGCAAACCAAAGTGCCAGATGTGCACAACCAGGTAGGAGGCCTTTTGGCTTTTGGTTGCATTCGTGCTCCGCACGTACTTATTTCACTTCCCTCCAGATTAACCCGCCGAAACACTGCAGACAATGCGTGGCCTGGTCACTGCATCAACTGCGCAGCGTTTGAAAGTGCAGGCGCAGAACCTACGCAGTCCTATGCGAGCTTCAGCGAAGATACGCGCGATTGTACGACTGATTAAACATATCGCCGCGAAATCGGATGGTCGGGAAAAGACGGTCATATTCTCGCAGTTCACTGCCATGTTGGATGTCATTGAACCGTTCCTTTCGGCCATCGGTGTCGATTATGTTCGCTGTAAGAAATATTGTTCGAGCCTAGTCTTTGATACGCTGCTGAAGATCTTTACTTTCCACAGACGACGGCTCGATGTCTGTTAAGGAAAGAACACAAGCGCTTGTAGAAATCGATAAAGATCCCCGCAAGACAGTGATGTTGGTTTCTTTGAAGGCGGCGGCGTGGGTATGTTATTCAACTTGCATCGATTTTTTGCACTGGCCAATCCTTAAATTGCCTCTGTCGTTGTTCAAGGACTCAACTTGACGGCATGCAACCACGTTATCCTGGTAGACATGTGGTGGAACCCAGCGGTCGAAGTAAGCTCAAGGTCTTTGCCGTCCTGTGGATTCCAATTAATCGTACCTACGTCTGTGCAGGAACAAGCTTTTGACCGAACACATCGCGTAGGGCAAACACGCAACGTCTACATCTACAAGCTCAAGATAAACGACACAGTAGAAGACAGGATATTGGAGGTACGCCGAACCCAAGTTCTTCGACGCGATTTTCAACCATCTATTCATCTTCGGTAGTTGCAAGAAAGGAAAAGGGAGTTGACGAAGATTGCCCCATCGGGCAATCATGTAAAGAATAAGGAATTGCCGATGCATGAACTCCTTGAGCTGTTTAAATAGCGATATGTATATATTTGACAGTGCAGTACGTTCATGCTAGATCCTTGTGTTCGGAAGAGCACTGAACACTGTAATAAGTACATAGAAAGTCATGCTACCTACAACTTCATAGCGTCAGGAAGTGACACATCCCGCCACTCGGGGCCATACGCCTCTTCTCGTAGCTCTATCTGATACGACCGTTCGTCGGCCTCCGTCCATATGCGGGGTCGATCCGAATCCCAATCGGAGTCTGATTTGTCTCATTCCCAGTCACTCCCCTCGGTGTCGGGCTCCCTACTGTACACGATTTGGGGATTAAACGGGCGAAGAGAAAGTCAACGAAAGCTCGAGTAACAATGAATTCCACCCACGCCATCCATCCATAAATGTTGACTCAATAATGAGATTGAGGAGGGATGAGGCGCCAACGGAGAGGAGTCTCTCCATCGCCAGTATGGAGCACGGATCGAAATCGCTACCATACCCGAAGCCTCCCAGGTCCAGAGACTTCAGCTTAGTAGGCGGCGATTGTTGCAGCAAGTAAAGGATATGATCCAACCCGTCTGAGTCTAACGGCTCAGATCCGGAGATAGCTAGGTCCTCAACCTCGGCGAGGTTAAAGGTACTCGGCTGAGGCCGTTCTCGGGGGGGTGAATCATCGTTATCTTCAGACTCATCCTCCGGGTCAACGTGTGTGTTCACGAGTGATAACGCCTTGAGATTTCCGAATGCGGCCAAGAAGTTGGAAAGGGAAGCCAAGCCGTGAAAATATATGCCTTCAAAATGGACCTTCTGGACATTTGGAAATAAATGCATCCAGGCGGTCGCCATTCTACTAGTGGGGTTTGAGTAGCCCAAAGAAAGCCATTCGACGGATGAGACATTCGGTAGAGGAATGAGGGGCGGGACAGTTGTAAGGTCTAGCCTCGAGGTGTTGGGCCCCCGATGGCGTTTGAGCCACGACGTGTCAGGTTCGGAGAACTTGACTCGCTTGACGAAGGTTACCAATGTCGGCGTCCTACTAAGCATGTCAAGCCACCAGGGAAAATCTTCTGAGCACGCAAAGTGCACGACGGAAAAGAGATGTTCCATGGCCAAGAACCGCATGGATTTCGAGGCCAGAGCCATGGCCTGCAAAGATGGAAAGTCCTTCGCATTGTGTCCAACGATTTCGTGTGCTATTTCTAGAGGAATCCGGGACCCTGCAGATGGCATGAGCGTGATTTGGAACATCGAGGACTAGGGTCACACTTGCAGGGAAAAGACTTAGGTTCCTCATCGTCAGTGTCGCTCATCGTTGGTGCCAGGTGAGCTGTCTATCAAGCGAGGTACGAGCTAAGTATTTAATAGAGCGTCTGTCAAGAGAGACTAAGTCGGAATTCTTGCACCGCCACTTGATCCGCCGTTCCCCTGACAATCATAATTCTTTTTGCGAATTCTTCGCCGATTTTCTGTCGCATACTATGAGTTGGTCTGTCGCTCAGGAAGCTCAGCGCTCAGCTCAGCACTCAAGTCGACGCAACTATAGCTGGTTTCTGCAGATAGACCATTTCTCGTTGCTGGACCCACCCTAAAATCACGTCGCACCGCCGCAATGGAAACCCTGGATATCTTTGCGGATGCGTTGCGATACTGGACGTCTTTATATCGGTCTCCGTTCCTTTGAGGGGATAGGAGAGCACTAGATGACTCAACGAATCACGGACGTTACATATACAACAGCCATTCTTAAGATGCACAGCTCAATCCAATCCAATCCCAGCTCCCGGCGCTCCTACCCTACCCCGCTTCCTTCTGGCCGTCGATGACCTCCACACCAGTCTCCACTCCACCCCTCTCCACCGACGGCCTCCTGCGCGCCCACGCCTCATCGCAGGACCCAAAGCTAGCTGCCCTCGAGCAGGCCATCACCGAGCGCATCGGCCTGAAAACCCAGAACGAGCAGCTCTGGAAGCTCGTCGAGAAACAGCGCACTGGGTACAACCAGATCATCCAGGAGCTTGAGCGTATGCGCTCTGAGCGCGATGCGTACAAGACGAAATTCGCTGCGGTCGTTGCTCCGGCGGACCACAGGCCAGTGGTAGCTGCGGGCGCGCAGCACCCCGGACGAGATGCGATGCCTCCCGCCGCGGATGCGAATGGGGATCCAGAGAGTCCGTCCACTCCTCGTCCGTAACGACGACCGCCGATATGCATCCCCTTCTCCTTGGATCTCAGCAACTATTTGTATTCGCCCTCGGATTCCTTCCAACATTCACTTTTAGATTCCGTATCGCTGCCATTCGCCATGGCCGCGACCCGATAATCGGTTCTATTATCCACGCACGGAGTGGATTGTATATGTATGCGCTCCTCTCACTTTACCGTTACGGGCGAATAATGAATCGCCAACCCACTGTAACTATTTAATCTGTACGACTATCGAGCGCCTCCCTGGCATCTTTACATTCAGAAAGGAAATGCTTTCGGCGGCGATGAATAATCCACTTTTAATTGGACGGTTGCGTCGGCGGGAGCAGCAGTCTATCAAGGTGCCATAGATACTGCCAACCGCCCAGACTGAATTGTTGAACCTCAAGACAATCTTCCCGCTCCTCCCAAACAACATCTCAACATTATCCCTGCTCTACCGCCGACAATACAGGAGCTCACTGAACGTCCCCCCATCTTCAAGACCAAGGCGCCGACGACAACGTCCTCAAAGCTCTCACACCTTCTCCCGATCGCCCAGCGTCTGCTGCCCTCTCCTGAAGAAGCTTTACAATCGACCCTGCCTCGACCTGTCCGACCAGGCCGCCATCACAGCTCGTATGGCGGTTCAGCGGCGCCGGTCGCGCTTGGGCGCGTCGAAATATTCCTCCGGCGTTGTGCATTTTGAGATCGACATTCGGCCGTTTATGGATGTTGGCCTCGAAATTCATCGCCTGCTGCGCCAGTGGCGTTATCTCCCTGGCGCGGTCCGGAGGATGCTGATCCTCCTCCGTATCAGAGCTGCACCAGAAACCGTCGTTCGCTGTCCTCCATCGTGCAGCAGAAGGACATACAGTGTTCAAAATATTTTTGTGTCGCCTGTACGTCGCTTGTACTACCTCTCATTATGTAAAAAAGTCCTCTCCACGAAATTACAAATATAATAAATACGTTGCTTGCTAGTGCTACACGGGCCGGGGCGATATCCGGATATCAGCCGGGGTCAGCGTCAACGAGCGGCGGGGCGAATGCCCACCAGGGCTCCGCGCCGCCGCCCCGGGACGGCCCTGCGGCGTCCTCAGCGCCGTCCGCTCGTCCGCATCCTCGTCCCAGTCCTCCTCGTCCAACCGACTCAGCCCGACGCTCTCCCCCGCAGACTCCACATCAAACACGTTTGCGCTGAAGAGCGCTGCGGAGGGCGTGCGCAGCAGGGAGGCGCGGCGCGCGTGTCGGGGGGGGGCAGCCCCGAGGAGAGGCTGAGGCTGTTCCGCTGGATGCCGTGCCATCCGTCGAGCGAGAGGCGGCCCTCGAGGGTCACGGCGCCGGCGCGCGCGTCCTCGATGGCTTGGGCGGATTCTTCGAGCATGGAGAGGTTGAGGATGTGCACGCCGAGGAAGGTGACGATGAATCCGGAGATGAGGGAGACTGTTGGTCGCGTCGGTGGTGTTGAAGCCCTCGAAAAGAATGAGAGACGCGACGATCGTGGCGCTGCAGAAGCCGACGTAGTACATTGGATTAACCCTTCATAGGGCATCAGTAAAAGAAACCGGGAGCGCGGATTGGGACTCACAGATTAACCGAGAACGTGTCCAGCGCTTTGTTATAGTAGTTGAGCTGGATGACGATGCACCCAACAGAGATAAGGCCAAAGATGTATGTGCTCGGGTACACGAACTGGTTCTTCCCCGCGAACGTGAGTTTGACCGCGACACCGAAACCCTTCACGAACATGACCGACACCGACCCCACGATGGACGCGATCGAGATGTACACGACGGGGTTTGTGCGTCCGTGCTTGGGGCCCACTGCGTATGCGAGGACCACCGCGAGGACGCACACCGTGAAGCAATATAATAGGAATCCTGAATGCGATGTAAGAGGGAGTATAGAAGGAGCGAGAACAGCGTGGTGTACCTGGTTTCAAGGCATAATTGAGAAAGTCGGTGATAGTGTCGATTTTCTTGTCATCCGGGGCGTGTAGGACAATAATCACCGAGCCAAGCAGACATAGCGCGCAGCCTACTCGGCCGAGATGGCCTAGCCGTTCGTTAAGCAGGAAAGACGCGAGTACGGCTCTACGGGGTGGCATAAGTAAAGTATTCCGGGAAGCGATAGACGAGATAGTGATGTTCTGGCCGCAGTGGCAGTAGCGGCTTCAAAAACCACGACCAAGCAGAATTTAGCCTGAGCCGGGATTTCGTCAGGCAAAGGCGGGGCCTCCCTATGACACGCCAAGGGTCGACGCCACAGCTTGGAATCTTGGTCAAAGCCCGACAATGCCAGAGGGGCGATTGTTCTCTTGGACTGGCGAAACGCGCTCGAGGTCACCGTCCATTGCTTGAATAAACAACGACCAAGGAACCGCCAAAATCCCCTGACAGCTAGCACAATGCCCGACAGCATCCGACATTGTGAAGCCAAAATACCGACGATGGAGCCAAAGAGCGCCAGCTAGAACACTAACACCCAGATTTGAGGCTAAGACGCACCCTATGAGCACACTGAGAGCGCCTAGGGGGTGACCAGAACTGGAGGCGCAAATGTGTATGCCGCAAAGTTGGCCACTAAAACGCAATTCACAGCGACGGTCAGCCAATCCTTCCGCAACCCCGGTACAATATCGCGGTCAGAGTAGACGATTCTGGCCGATTCTGACATCGATTCTGATGTTGATTATGCACCGATTCTCGCATTTAATCGACCTCAGAATCATGCGAGAATCGCCCCAGAATCGGTTCAATTCTGACCGCGCCGATTCTCAAACCGATTCTTGCCAAAATCTCGTAACACATTTGACAGCAAGACAACGAGAATCGTAATCGTAATCGGAAATTGTTGTCGAATCGACTCCAGAGTCGCTTCGACGATTCTGGCCGATTACGATTCTCGACGATTCTCCCACGTTAAAACAATTCGATAATCGGTGCATAATCGGCACCAGAATCGACGTCAGAATCGGCGAGAATCGCCTACTCTGACCGCGACTAATGGCCGCCATACCTTCACCCAAACACTGCAAAAAAGGCAAAAAATTGTCATGAGCCCGCACCATAATTTTAGCCGTGCAGAACACGCACAAGTCGACATTCCCGCCCACCATATTGGATTCTTTAGATATCTGAGGTCGTCCGAGGCTGCAGTACCATCCGCCGCCGCCGTCAAGCCCTATAAATCCACCAAAATTCGTTCATTCCTCCATTCATTGACCGGCTTTAGCGTTCCCCAAACCTTTTTCGTGATAACAATGCTCGTGCCAATCGCCGCCGAGCTGGACACCGCCAGTGCGAGCCCAATGTACTTGTCGTCCACCATGAAAGGATCGTGTGTTCGTGGCACCTAGAGTGCGGAGGAAGGACGGAGGAGAGAGGAAGAAGCTGGCT